>JAZGTK010005901.1:3639-21635 GCA_036877625.1 Ambastaia sidthimunki
ATGTTTAATTACATCACAACTTGTGTGCATATGGCATACTCAAGACAGCAGCTGGCAAAAGCTTCATTGAACACCACAAAATGATCTGATGACAAACGCACAGAAAGCACACTATACAGGAAAGACACTCTATTGTTGATCTGCAGCTGTGAAAGCTAAAGCACTTCTTTTAAGCTCCCAAAAAAGACAAGAGGACTTGTTTTCTCCTTTCATGTGGACATAGTTGTGTGCATGTGCACAGACATTCATCCAGTACATGTAAGCAAAGCATGCAGCACAGTGCAACAATAATGCCTGAAGCACTCCTCTTTGAACTTAAACAGGACAGCTAAAGTCTTATCTACAATCAATCCAAAATAGAACCAGCAGCATTTATAAACAATAAGCTGCCACACATAGAGACAAGCAGTGATGTTGGGGGGAATCTATGACAGCAGAGGTCAAATAAGTTGGCTTTGATTGCACAGCTGACCAATAGCTGCCTACTTAGAAAACTGATCCAGTAACTCGTGCTGAACCCTGAAACCAGGGGTTATGCATTACAAAAAAATTAACAAGATTGCATTAATCATACTGAATGACTATGATTCTGTGGCATAAGCCAATAGTCAAATAGCTGTAAAGAAAAAACTGACATACTGTGGCGGCCAATGAGAACATAATTTTACTGTTTACAAAGTCAGTAACATGTCAGAACATTTCACACGTTAAAGGGCAGAGATTTCATACAAAAACGGTCAAAGATTTACCTTCACTAAATCAAACCAAACCCAGGCGAACCCACATCTAAAGGTGAAGAATACCACTTTGAATATCAGTGGTCGCATGTTTACAGAAGGGCCTCGCTAGCAGCCGTTAGCATCCGTGGCTAACATTAGCGACAAAGCTAGTTTCCGTGTTTTCATAAGACTTAAAAGAAACAATGTAAATACACGCTCACGACGGGCTCGTGAACGTTTAAAGCGCGCAACGCCCTACTTGGTTTTTAACGAGATATTTTAGTTTGTTTGCTAGCTCGCCTGGCTAACTTTAGCCGAATCTCAAAGTTTCTCCTCATCCTAAAGAGAATCAAACTGACAGGTTTGTCCGGTAAAACACCCATTAACGAGAAACTTTCGCTCTAAAGCAGGCAACGCGTACCTATTTATTTATTTATTGCACGTAAACAAGTTGTTTCCGCTTAAGCTTACCCCCGCTGTAAGTGTCTTCAGGCAGTCTGCGGGTCTTCGGTTTGTGTCGGTCAGGCTCCGTGCAGCGGCGCCGCTGCTGCTGGTCCGCGCGCGCTCTGCGAAAACCCCGCAGCTGCCACGAGAGCGATTTGCTCTCAAACTATCTGGCCGAAGCGCGAGCCATCGTGCCCACTAATACTCTCGCTTTCTCTCTGTTTAATGGAGTTGATTTCTGGAAAAAAATAACACCACGGCAAATCACCAAGCAGAGTTATCTAGGGAGCTCCCGTGAAAGGCGAGGGAAGGGGGAGTGGAAAATAAAACCGTTGATATGTTTCTATTCAAAATGGCGAAAGTCTCCGTCACAGAAGCGCGTGCGCGTGCGCGTGCTGTCAGATTATTGACCGAGCACCTGCCTGGGTGCGTGCATTTCATTTGAGTCTTTATTGCTTTAAAAGCTTTATGGCTGTGAAGTTAACATATATAATATTTTCAAAGTGCATAAAGCAGTGTAATGAAAAATATATTTTTAGCATATGTATAACATATTTTTAGCATTTTTAATAAATTGTTAATGATAGGTAATACGAAAACAATTGCCTGTTACATTAACAGATACAATTTTTCATTTTAAAAAATGTAGGCTATTAGAAAATGTTGAAATTGGCATGATTACCTACAAGATTAATAAACGCTTCTTCATGTTAACTAACTAATGTTGATAAATGGATCCCTAAAGTGTTTCCGAAAAATAAGGTATATTAAATTAAAATGAGAGGAAGTACAAGAAGAAAGGGGTGGTGTAAAGAACAGAATTTACCACTTAAGTAGTTTATATACAAAATGTGGATTAAACAGTGGTACTAAACGTTTATGTATGTTAAACGTTCTTATGTATCCCCACAAATAATGTAGCCCTATTAAAGCTGAAATATCCCTTTATCGACGCCAAACTATAAATGTCCAAATTAAGTTCCACACATCAAACTACCCTTTTACGTAAACTCATCATCCTAGATACAGTGGATTGTTTCTTTTAAAAGTTACTTGGATAAAAGCGACTGTTAAATGAAAAAAATGTAAATCAACAATTTTTTTGTGGATCAACAGCAGATTCAAAGTAGCACATACTGTATATTCCGATATTGGCGTAAATAATACAAATCTATAAACACGCACACATTCCACATTATTTATTTTTTCATAATGTGAAAAATACATAATTACCCTCATTAGATTAGATTAATGATCCTATAATTTAAAGTGGTAACTTCTTAAAAGGTTTAACTTTTTAGATTTAATCAATCCTCCCCACGCGAGGGCGCTGTTAACACTTAGCGATTATTAAAGGATGGTAGAGGACGCGACCATTCACAAAAGCAGGTGGAGGTAAAATGGCTCGTTTGACAGCTCAGATTCTCGGGAAGAGACATCAAAGGCTGCGGCAACAAAGGCAGAAACATCGGAGTCGTGATTCTGGTTCTCCACATGGCTCGAGTGTGTGTGTACGTCGTTACCTTCGACTTCGAGTTCGGGCAAGCCGTAGAGGTATACAAATGATGTGCATGTGTTACATATGTTTGTTTCTTTATTATAAGCGTCACCATACTACAGCCTCTACTCACTACTGATATGATTTAGTGAATAATCCCGATCTTATAAGAAATCTTTTGTATCGATGATATGCAGCAATAGCAGCATGTATGTGCATCTATGTAACCTTCTTACTATTGTCATCAGCTCGTAACTTTTTTATGTAGTAATCATTATCACACATCACTTCTATAATTGCTAATGGTAGACCAATATAATTTTTTTTTAAATATCAAAACTTTGCCCTAGAATGTACAAAAAGAGTGCATGCAAATGATTTCATTTTTTAGAAAGAGCATGCACATTACCATGGGTATGTCTATTTCAGACAAGTAAAAGATGCATCTGTCAAAAAAAGGCTACTTTTAAAAGGTATGCAACTGAATGGAAATATACACATGTTCCTTTAGGTAAATCTGTGTGAGCATTTGCAGCATGTAAAGGGCGTTCTGTCAGAAACAAAGGTTCATAACACTTTAATGTGTTTTGTGACCATAAGTGCCTGTTTAATATTTTATTCTGTATACAAACTTTTCCAAGATTATCATAAATGTATTTATTATTTCCAGTCTTAGTGGTGGTGTCTACAGTAGACTGCCATTTGTGCAGTTGTTCCACTGTCAGCTGCAGGTCAGCTGCCCCTGAGTACTTTGAAAAGCTTAAGTCTTTTTTGGAGACAGGTGTTTAACTTGACGTTATATGTTTTTTGATTTCCAAGGTCATATTGAGTGTTGACTTAAGAAATGAAGGAATCCTAAATCCTGTCACCATCTCTATTTGTAACTAACAAAATTACATGTTACTTGCTATTTTATTTGTTATTTTCTTAATGTGGATGACACATTATATTCTTACCAGCTGTTAAAACAAGCTACAAATGAACTTCATCCTCAGCACTCAACACTTCATCAACATCCTCAGCACTCACACTTGATTTAGTATCAAAATCTTCTTACTGTTTACGGATGTGACATAACCACGCAGATTGACATTTCTCCCAAAATCAAACCAGACAGCTTATTAAAATCTTTATTATGAAAACACTGTTGTGAATCAGAGTAAGGTAAGGAGAACTTAACAAAATGGTGGTTGTGTACTTGCTCAATAACTTTTAACCAATTAAAATATGGTAATATTCATTCAGTCTTACTCAGAGCTCTGTTTTCAGGTCAGAATTCCCTAAAATGTTGAAACACCAGGAGAGAGCCCTTCTAAACAGACACAACAGAAGGTGCTCACCTTGTACATGCACGCTCTTAGGAACTTTCATTTAAATGTATCTTCTATTTAAAAAGAATCTGCTCCCTGCCCCAGTGGTTCTTCCAACAATTCATGAGCTGTATCTTCTCAAGTATTCCACTGCTTGTGTTCTGTAATGACTAAACCATCTGTTGATTTTACTACATTCATTAAAACCACAACAGCTACAGATTGCCCTAACTGACCTTTCATCTGATTAGATGTTTTCAGTCAGTCCTGATTCACATGCAGATGCTCTGGGAGCTGATGTTGCTAGGAGAGCCAGTGGTTGTCATGGCACCCTCTCCAACTGTCTCCTCAGAGACTGTGCTTGGCCTGGTCAGGTAGGGGCATTATGTTCTCATTACTCTATTCTGAGCATTGCATACACATCAGTTATTTTTAGAAACCTGGGAACTTAAAATGAACTCTTAATTGTAACTTTTTAAATGTTTTTTTTTTTTTAATGTTTTTAAAAACCTCCTAATAATATGTTTTATGGATAGTGTTACATGTTTACAGAACATGTTTACCTTTGAACCAGTTTTGAACTATAAAAATGTTGTTTACCCAAAGTGTAGTTTTGTGTTCATATGAATGTGCTCTTCTGCTGTAGTTCCATTGCCCCACTGCAATACTGTGGTGATTACAGACCCTACTTCACTATTCATAACAGCGAATTTAAAGAGTATACTAGAACTCAGGCTCCATATGCAAACACACATTCCACACATGTCATTTTTCAGTTGTTGTTTTTTTGTCATGGTTGCTCTTTCTTATAATGAGAAGGAATACCATAATAAAAATACCATAAAGACAGTTCATACAACTTGCAATAAGTTTTCTGAAGCCATGTAATAATTTTGTGTAAGGAATAAAATAAAATCATTGTCAACTATTGACTGAAATTTTCTTCCCTTGATGTAGATCTTTAATTACGAAAGGGCACTATTGACCTCTGTTGTATGACCTTTAGTTGACTTGCTATTTTTATAGTACATATAACTTTTATACTCTATTTTCAAATTCTCTTCTTACACAAAGAGCACATACTGTTCACTTTCATTATTTGAAAATGAGAGCCCAGCCTATTTTCTGATTCCAAAATTTTTATTTTTGGGTGACACTGTTCGTTCAAAGATTTTATGATTCCCAAGAATATGTTATTGTTCAGAAATAAGCTACCCCGACAGACACAATTTTAAGGATGTGACTTTATATATTTAATCTATTATTTTGTCTATTTTCTATTGACAGGCCCAATGTGATACTGGGTGTCACAAACCCTTTCTTCATAAGACATTTCAGTGCTGGCCACACATCATTCGCCACGGAGACCTGAAAATATCTGGTAAACAACTCTCCAGTTTAACCCTTTGATTTACATTCGATTGTGTTTCAGAAAGGTTTGAGAGTAGTTTCTTTGTCCTTCAGGTGATCTGCCAAAGCAGGTAAAGATCAAGAAATTGGCCAAGTTGAAAACGCTGGACACAAAACCAGGTAATTTAAATTAAAAATGTAAATCCAAAAAGTTTTCTCTTTGCCTTTCAATTGTTCCTGTCCAACCAAAGGTTGGTTCAGGATGATGTGATTAGATTTTAATTCATAAAAGAGAAATGTATGACATTTATAGGAGACGTGGGGCTCTTAACATCATTCCATAAATTGGGCCTCAGTATACAAAAACACAGCAGGAAAACACAGCACCATCAGCAGGAAAGCCCAGAAGTGCCCCTACTTTCTACAAAGGCTGAGGAAAGCCCATCTTCCTTCTACCATCCTCACCATGTTTTACAGGGGGGCTATCGAGATCATCCTGAGCAGCTATATCACTGTCTGGTTTGGGAACTGCACCGCCACGGACCGTAAGACCCTACAGCAGATAGTGAGGACAGCTGAAAAGATCATTGGTGTCTGTCTACCCTCTATCACGGACATTTACACCACACGCTGCATCCGTAAAGCCACAAGCATTGTGGCTGACCCCACACACCCCTCACACGTGCCGTTCACCCTCCTGCCATCTGGGAAAAGGTACCGAAGCATTCGGGCCCACACTACCAGACTGTCGAACAGCTTCTATCCACAGACCATCAGGCTTCTTAACAATAACTGAACTCATATTCACTGTACACACATGTACAGTATATTAACTTTTGCTGCTAAATGTTCATACCATCTTTTTTCTGCTGCTAATGTTTACTGTTAATACAGGTATGCACTGTCACTTTATACCACTCTATAAATGCACAGCCACTTTATCCATACGTTAAAGCCTGCCATACCTATTTGCACAATGCCATAAACTGCACCTTAGTGCTATATTTTATGTATCAGTCCTGTGGCGTATTGTATTGTTATATTATATAGTACTCACCGTGCACTTGTATGTAGCTTTGTGTTAGACTTTTGTTGCGTTATGTCTTAGCTCTTTATTGTTGATGTGGCTCTTTGTTGTTCTGTGTAGCACTATGGTCCTGGAAAAACGTTGTTTCGTTGCACTATGTGGGGCATCAGCTGTATATAGTTGTAATGACAATAAAGCTCTCTTGAACTTGAACATTTACCATCGGTGGAATGATGAATTTTATTACAAAAGACTGAGATTTGGTTAGAATTGAAATGATCTCATTATGTTTCTCAACATTTATGTATACATACAGCTTACATAAACAGGTTTAACAGTGCAGGTCATCAAATGCCCTCGGATATACTAGAAGGAATCTATGACATCCAACCAAATCTTGTTAAGGTATAAGGGTAACCTGAGCAACTAAAAACCGCTAGAAGTTTACAAACTCAAAGCACACTTAATTACAGCTGCAAGTTAACCAATAGTTAATTGATTTAACACAAAATACTGAAACATCACAATTAGAATAGCTGGAAAAAGCATGTTAAATATATGAATAGTTCACCATGAACCATATACAAGTCATATTGTGTTGCCTCTTAAAAGCCTGTTTTAATTTTTAGTTTTCATTACATTTTTTGACAGGGCTTTCTGTGGTATGACTCATTCTATAGATTTTAACATAACCAAAATAGTGTTACATAGGCTTTATTGTAATAATGTCCCCAAAATAAATGACAACAACACAACATAAACATCCAACTCATGTACAAGACACAATGTCAAAAGCTTCACACAGGAAAGAAGTTTAGTTTAATGTTTATCAGAAACATCCATATTGTTGCTTTTGTTTTTTGGTACGTTTTCACACAAACTAAATCGTTGGTCAAWTAAAATAAAAGAATTCTTTAATTACAGTAGAATACAATAGAAATGTCCRTCTCTTTCTAWTAGCTTTCATATTACCTCCTCCCTGCTGTCCACCAACTGTGGGCCTGCTGCTTATGCACAGCTTGTTTCTCTTGAGGACTAAAGTGCAAAATGGTCAAAATGGCTGTGAGAGTCTGCTGGCGCCCTCTTGTGTCATGGAGTGTGAGAAACCTATAAATTACATTCTTTAGATACTCAAGATTGGCCCCATCTCTTCCCTGGTCTCGAGTATGCTTGTCCAGCTGGCAACGTAGCTCAGCAACCTCTTCTTCATGCCTCTCCCCATTAGCAATCAGCTTCCCTTGTAGCTGGTGCAAGTCTTCCTCGAGTCTATGTTTCTGTTTGCGTAAGGCGGCAACCTCCACCTCCTTGCGTGCCAGCTGTTCGGCATACAGTAATAAAGTTGGTTCATTTGGCCCAGCTAGTTTAAGGGCTTGAGCAATAATGTCACTTTCTTCTTGCGCTGGGTCATCCTCTTCTAAGTCACCTTCTTTTATCCCTGTGTAATTATTTGCAGCATGCCTCTGGTGGCTTCCAAAGCCAATTACCGCAGCAGCCCGAAGCCGCTCCAGCTCGAGGTCTTTGTCTGCCAGTAGTGCCATTGTGCGATCTCGTTGTTTGTGCAGCTCTTCCTCAAGCCGCAAGAAGTTCTCCCTGTGTTGGGCATCCAGCTTCTCAGTTTCCTGTTTATGGGACTGCTGGAGTGCCACAAGCGCTTGCTGACGCTCCTCCAGGTCACGTTTGTGCTGTGCTTCTGCTTCATCTGAGAGGATGCGAAGATTGATGTACTTCTCTTTTAGTTCAGCCAGCTGATCACGTGCTTCCTCCAACTCTTTGGCCTGGTTACCATCCTTTGTGTTCTTGTTCTTTAGAACACCTTGGGCCCTCATTTTGTAGCGTTCAAACTCCTCCCTCAGTTGCTGGAGCTCCTGCTGGTAATGAAGTACCAAGGTTTTCTCCCCTTCTAAAACTTCCGGGTCTTTTTCTTCCTCCACAAGTCTCTCAATGTCCAGATTCTGGTCTTGAGACCTTTGTGCAGCCAAAAGCAGTAACTTCTTCACTTTCTCAAGCTTGTTCTTCAACACATCCACGTTTAAGTTTGTGTCATCAATGTGCAGATCGGAGGCTGTCGTCCTGTTGACTGCTGCGATTGCCAAGGTTTTGTTTTCTGTGTCTAATTGAAGGATGCGCTCTCGCAGCCTCTGAGCATTCTGTTGGTCCTTCTGTCTGACCTTCTCACTGGCACCCAGCAACTCGGAAAGCTCAGACACTCGATCCTCAAGGCTGGCAACTCTTGCCTCTTCCATCTGCGCCTGCTCTCTTAGATGCTCCTCTGCCTGTGCTGCCTACATAGACACATTAACAAATAAAATGAATGTTCAGACCCTTATGAATGAATTAAATGCTTAAATTGCACTTGTAGATCTGGTTTGTCTGATACAAGAATGACCTAGATCTATAAATTAAATTACTACAAATCACAGCCGACATATCTTAAAGGATATATCATGGAAAACATTTTACTTAACTGTCATACTTTATACATACTTGCATGTAGTCATACATACTTCAGGATTAACTTGGCCTGTACTTAAAAACATCCGTATAAATTATTCCAGTATACAGAAGTTAGCTCTGGTTATTTAAGCAGAGGTTATTTAAATACAGATGTTTCAAAGTAGCAAAAGGAAGGGGGAATAGAATAAGGAAAAGTCATCATAAATACTAAATACATGAATAATTGTCATAGGTGACTGTTTCTGGTGCAATAAACCTTATTACAGGTTTATTGCACCAGGAAAAAATTAAAGGAAAAAACTGCTACATGGCTCTTTTAAAATGTACCTTTCTCATCTCTTGTTGAAGCTGCTGATTGAAGTGAGCTTTGAGCTCTGCCATCTCCTGCTGAAGCTCCTCCACACGTGGGTCAGGTTTGTTCATCTCCATTTCTGCAATCTTCAGGCTCTTCCTGAGCTCCTCTCGTTCCTGAGTGATCTCTTTTAGTCGTGCCTCGTAATCTATCCCTAGATCTGCTGCCTGCATAGCTTCAGACAGAGCTTCTCGTGCATCTTCAAGTTTGAGTTCTGTGTCCTGTCTTAGACCCCTCTCTTCCTGGAGAAGTTTCTGGAGCTCTCTGAGCATGAGCGCATGATCACCTTGCTCCTGCTCCCGTTCATGCTGCTGGGTGATGACACGGGCTTTGCTCTCTGCCAGAAACTCCTGCAGGCTCTGAAGCTCCACCTGGTGCTGCTTCTGATTATCTTCCATCTTGGCCTGTAGCTCCTCTAGTTCTTGCTTCATCTTCCGCTTGTCCGCCTGGAACGAGGCTTCCATCCTGGACTTTTCTTGAGTAACAGTGGTCAGGGAACTGGTTAATGTGGACAGTTGTGTCTTCAGTTGGATGACACGGCGGTCTGCATCTACTGCAGCAGAAACAGCAGGTGGTGGCTGCTCCATACATCTGCTGCTGCTAAGGCTACTCTCAGACCCATTTGCCTCATCAGCTTGTTGGGACAAGACAGGTGCAACACCGCTGACAGTGCCATCTACAGTGCAGGCTTGGTCCTCTTCTACTGGGTCTCCTTTAGTGCTATTACTTGTCACACTGGTGGCTGTATCAGCAGAAGCTGCTGTGTCCATACTGTCTGCACTATGAAGGGAACAGTGGTCATCCCCAGGGTCAGAGTGCAAAGGTTGTTCTGCATTTCCATGGCCACCATCTGTATAAAGGCTGTCACCATGCTGGCTTAAGTCAACCTCTTGAGAAATGGTCAGTACCTTCAGGCTGGCTTCCAAAGCTTCTTTTTCCTTAAGTAGGCTTTGGTATGCTCTGACAACATCTTTGAAACGAGTCTGATACTTTACAAGTTGTTTCTTCTGAACCTCAATGGTTTCAAGCAGTTCCTTCTTACTTGGGCCTCCACCAAAACTCATTCCAAACTTTTCCATGTTTTATCATTGTCAGTCAGGCTATATACCCACAGATATGGACTCCACCTGCAAAGCAAGAAAGTAAACACAAATGCGCGTCATCTTTACGCATAACAACAACAAGCTCAACGGAATAAATCAAACCTAAATAGTTAAACAATGTTTTTTTAAATTAATGTGTTACACACATATCCAGTAGTATTAGACTGGCCAACTAAATAATGACCCAAACACAATGTTGCTGTATTACTATGATTACAGATCACAAGAAAATATTTAGAATCTGACATCGAACCTTTTATAAACCTTAGTACTATGTTATTTTTCTGTATCTAACACAAATGTGCACCTTTAGTGCTCGTTTCATTGTTTGTCGGCTAATTAGCTAGCAGATCGGAAAAGTTCAAAGAAAATTAGCACATAAAAGCACAAGCATGCACAAAATGCACTGTAAATACAGCATGAACAGTATGTGAACTAGATTTATTGTTCACGTAATTACATTTTAAACGAAAATGATCGCAGTTACCTGAATACGTGTCCTGTTTACTTGCTCTGCAAGCACTTCCTGTTTAGGAAGTGACGTTTCAATAATAAAAGTTTAACAGTTTAAGAGTTTTGAGGGCTTGGAGTTTATTACAGACCAGAGTCGACAGCGTTACATGTCAAATCAATGAGTTTTGAATTACCAATGGCCCGTTTGAAAACATCCTTTAAATAACATGCGTTATTACTACCCTTAATAGGGTTGTAAACGAATATGATTTTCGTTTTTGTCAAGTTTTTGTCATTCATTCGTTTTTCCCTTTCTTTCTTTCTTTCTTTCTTTCTTTCTTTCTTTCTTTCTTTCTTTCTTTCTTTCTTTCTTCAACAACACAATAATTAAACGTACATATCAAACATTATTTAACAATTTATTTTTAAAAAATGTAAACAATTATACAACAATTAATACAAATCAATAATTAATAATTTCATTTCATTAAAACAATATTAATAAAAACAATAATAAAATTTAATAATAATAAAAATGTGTGTGTGTGTGTGTGTGTGTGTGCGCCTGTGCGTGTGTGTGTTGCAAGCTGGCATGACACACTTCGACAAGTTGTCATATTGTGAGCGTTTTTAGTTTTTCTTAAGTATCCAGCTGAGTTTGTGTGATATAACATGGGGCTCACCATTTCGTCGCTGTTTTCCAAACTCTTCGGCAAGGAACAAATTAAGATATTAATGGGTGAGTTTAATAGTAAATAAAAAAACAGCTGCAGAAACAGATGCTTTTTCTGTTGACGAATGACGTTAATTACTTTCGCTTATTATTTTAACTGTGTTAAAGCTTAACGTTTTCTATAATTTGTTCGGTATTACGGAATTACATTTTCAGAAACCTTAAGGTTATTATTAGGTTATTAAGAATATTTCCTTTTGGGTGGATTACGTTTTAATCTGTTTGTTTTACTGTTTTTTTCTGTTTTGCACCCAATTAATTTGATTTTGAGAGCAGCACTCGCATTTACAAATATAAGATAAATATAAATTATGGTAAAACTTAAACAGTAAAGCAAAAGTTGCTTTAGGGAATACTCCCACTAAGTATATCCATATAATAGAGAATTTAAACATACAATTTCTGGATGTATAACTGTTGTTGGTGTATAACTGAATTGATTTGTCCTGGGCCCAGTTGCAGTTAAACTGGTTAAGTTTTGTGTAAGACACTAATTACATTGTGACCTAAATACAAATTATTTTGATTAAACACACTTTTTTTTGTACTTTTGCGGCAGTTGGTCTGGATGCAGCTGGTAAAACAACTATTCTCTACAAACTGAAGCTGGGAGAAAATGTAACCACCATCCCAACATTTGGTGAGTTATTTCATTTTCATTACATTCTTATACTTTCATTCAGTGTCCTTTAATGAGTTGAAAATATAGTTTTGCCACTTTAATGAATTGGTCAAGGGTTTCATTTATATTACACCATGTCTTTGGACAGGTTTTAATGTGGAGACAGTTGAATATAAGAATATTAGCTTAAGTGTGTGGGATCTTGGTGGTCAGGACAAAATCAAACCCTTATGGAGACATTGCTTCCAGAACACACTGGTATGTAGGAGGATTCACAATCTCTGTTCTTTGTCTTAGTGCAGTTTTCAATTATGTCAATAGGTTTTTTGTGTCCATTAGGTTTCAGTCCCGTTTGAATGTATATTCTCTGTATCCTTGGCTCTCTCCCATCCACGATGACTATTGTCTTTTTTAGGGCCTCATTTTTGTAGTAGACAGTAATGACAGAGAACGAATAGAAGAATCAGCAGAAGAGCTCTCCAAAATGGTAAGTGTTTTGTAATTTTGATTGGCTGTAAAAACATGTTAGTGACCATAAAAGTATTAACATCTGGTCTTTATTACCAAGTTTACCAAGTCCTTTTTAGTCCATTAACATATCAAATGATTTAGTTACATTTATGCATTTGGTTACGTCTATGATGGTCACAGTGCATTTAGTGTATTGTTTTTGTCCCCACTAGTTATCAAACCCTCAACTTTGGCACTGCTAGCACCATGCTTTACCAGTCAAACCCCATAAAGACAATTTATGAACCAATGTACAGTTAATTTTACTTTGAACCTCCCAACACATTCCTTGATTTTTGTCATAGTTGTCTCAAATCATCTTTCTTGTTTGTGATCAGCTACAGGAGGATGAACTGAAAAAGGCAGTTCTCCTGGTGTTTGCTAACAAACAAGACCTGCCTAATGCCATGGGAGCGAGTGACCTGACTGATAAACTAAGCCTACCCAGTCTACGTAATCGAACTGTAAGTTTTTTGTCATGTTTACTCACGAAGAAACTAAAATCTTCAGTGATACATTGTTTTTTTAATGTTCTGTTACTGAGCTTCACTAAGCTGTATTTTTCATTTTTGCCACTGGAGTGGTACGTTCAAGCCACTTGTGCCACACAAGGAACAGGACTCTATGAGGGACTGGAATGGTTATCTAATGAACTATCAAATCGTTAATATGGAGAAAAAAGGGCTAGAATTAAGAAACAGCCATAGATGATGGAAAATGAACATTGCAGTAGAGGAAAAGTTTTGAAATGCTCTGTGCCTGTTGGTTTCAACTTGGTGTTAAACAATCATTTCCTGTTCTAAAGCACGTTGTCTCTATTTTTCTTCCCCATTTCTCCTTCCCCTTTTTGGATATTTTTCATACTTCCTTACTCCTCCTTTTAATCATTACAGCCTTATGGTATGATGTATTAAACAGAGATGATTGAACCTTTACAGAATTACGTTGATATTAAATGTGTGATGGGAGAATACTGGGTGTGGTTTAAAGCATAAGGGACTAAGGCTAAGGTTAGCCTTATATTTTCCAAATTTCTCTCATGAAGCAATTTCAGAATGAGGCACAGGAAGACCATACCATTCTTTGTGACTGAAGGACCATTTGAAATGCTTTATGATGCAATAAAGATATTTTTTCATTTCCTTATTTCTGTGCACTAAACCAAAACATCTGCTATTACTGAGATTTAGTCAGGCAAAATCTATGAAAATAAGTTTCATGCTGTGATTATGTGTGGAACCATCCAAATACATTTTAAGGATTCATGTAATTCAGAATGTGTAGACATCTTTGAATTAGGAGATATGTAAATACTACAGCATTTAAATGTAATAAGAATGGACACTTAACAGATTTTACAAATGCAGAGAAAACTAAAAATATGCATAGTATTTTATTTAATGTATTATTGTAAATGCAATTCTTGGAAGGTGTGATTCAAAGCCTGTGATTCAAAGTACATTTAAACAATTATAAAAAGCATTCAGTGCATTTTAATTACTGCTTTTATAGATCTAGGAGAAACAGTGTTTCTTTAGGGCATTACAAGCTCTTACACCTTGCAGGAAGACACATCATAGCATCACACAATATCATATCACCCAGTGTCACACTGCCAATGATAAGCCGAGTCTGACTCACGCACATGTGTGCCTATATATATATATATGACTCCACTTTGCTATTATAATTATAAATAAGACTATAACAATCAGATCCTTATTTAAACATGCTTGTATATTCAGGCACGAAAACTGTAGCTGTAGGAGTTAATAAATGTAACAAGTAAATAAATTTAGCAAGTACATGGAGCCGAACCATAGACAGTATTTAATCATAAATCATACATCAAAAAGACAACATATTTAATGACCACAGTCTCCAACTTTGTACAAGAATAACACATAAGCTTACTGTGCATCAGGCCTAATACATGACACGACCAAAGCTGAATATCAGATAGTTGTAATGGCTGGGTTGTTGTCATGTCAGGGCACTATTCTGAGCTTGTAATAGTGTATTACAAGGACCAGTTTATATTATACTCTCTACTAGACAGTAACAGGCTCCCGTTGGTTGTTCTGCCTTTTGACTACAAAAACTTTCTGTCCGGAGATGGTCACAACATAAACGTAGTCTTCAAACATTACTGCAAACAAAACCATAAGTAAGAGAAAAAATAATTACTGAATGACTGCTTAAAACACATTTTGTCAACAATCTATCTCACAAAAGATCAGGCCATATTTTTAAAATAAATTTAGGAGAAAAAACTTAAAATTATAATTTGCATTAAAAACAAAGCACGTGTTAGTACCATATTAATAATCTGTTTTATTAAAACAGCAGAAATTACATGCTGTAAATACAATACTATAAAAATGTGTAAACCCTTGTATTTTTTAAATGTTACATTGTAGCCATACATTCCACTAGTGACAAAAATCTACATAATCAATTTTGTCTTTCAATTTGTGGCAAAATATGACCTGTTTATGACAGGCTTCATGAAGCATCATATAGAAATCCAAACTAAATAATGTTTATGTATTTCACCTGACATGCGTTTGAAAGGGGGCTCAGCTGTCCCGTGCAACCTAAACCGACAAGCTGTTCTGACCATCTGCATGATCACTCCAGCCGTGTGTTCATCATTCTCCAGGTCTCCTGCAGACTATCAGAGGATAAAACACATTTACATGAGAATTCATTTACCTCTGAACAGCAAGGGGCCAACATTTTGCAGCTATACTGGTCACTTCGTAAACATTCTTCTTGTGCTTTCTCGATTTGATGTTATTGTTTTTGTATTGTTATTGTCATTTGGCCTAATTAATTTTCCATAATTTACAAAAATCAGTTTCTAGCCAAAAGTTTTAAAGCTCAACTGGAACTGGAAATTAATAAAGTCATTAAAATACATTTTTCCAAGTTATTTTTTGACAGTAGGAAGCATGTGTGCTTGGATAATTATGTCTTTCTTTACTCTCAACTCTTTGGTCTAATCCTTTTAAACACCCAAAGTGGTTAGTACTTTAGAATTAATGTTTGAATACACATAACATACATTATATATGTAATAACTCACCGCAAGTACACCCTCTTCACTAATAACCAAATACCCAATCTGATCGGGTATTCTCTCCAAACCCTGGGTCAGAGCCGTGGTCTGGAATTCAAGGAAAATGTAGAATAAATTTTAGGGGACATCACAACAAACCACTTTTATATAATCAAAGGTTTAAAATGGACTAAATGATCACAAAATAAAATAAAACATACCATTTTATACTGTCTTGAAGTTTCACTGCTGTTTTCATGCACCTCCCGTCTCACGTGACCGATAAGACAACGTCGCGTGCATATGACGTAATCTCAGGCGAACTCGATTTCTCCCAGTAAGACATTAACAATTTTATGTTTAACGCTTGTGAAATCTAATAAAGGTGATGCCTATTTGTTTAATTATTAGAACATTGTAGACTTGCAGTAACGCAAATATCACCGTATTAGGCGGTTTTCCCCATGAACTCAAACAATCTGATTCGAGATCAGATTTACTGTCATAATCACTATGACAACGAAGGTCTTTAACGCGAGCATTACAGATCTCAGATCAGCTATCTGACCATAGAGCGCGACGTTTAGTAAAAGCGGAAGTGCAGTAGTCAGCTGATTAAAGCATATGATCCTGCAGGACGGGAAAACATTTCAGCCATTCTGCCTCATATTTTAAAAAACATAAGCCAAACTCGCCATGCCTGGACGAGGGAAATTAATCGCCGTTATAGGGGATGAAGACACATGTACCGGATTCCTCCTCGGTGGTATCGGGGAGCTGAACAAAAACCGAAAACCCAATTTCTTGGTTGTGGAAAAGGACACTAGCGTCACAGAGATAGAGGAGACATTCAAGTAAGAAATTTTAAATACATTTCTGATTTAATATTATACATTATAAGTCAAACATATATAATATAATTAAAACGTGACACCATAAGGTATTAGGCTTGCATATCATTTTAAGGGCAATGTGTCGCGTACAAATATCTCCAGTGTAGAGAATGTGAAATGTGCTTTTTCTGTTTACCTTTTATAAATAAGAATGTTTTATTGAAAGTGTTATTAGTCTATATACATACATTATCTTACGATAAATAAATGTCTATACAATTCAATTTTTATTATTATAAAAACAGGGAGTCATTAAATACCACATACTGTTGGGAGGTGTTTTCCAACCTTTACTATCCATAAATTCTTACAAACACACAAGCTCAAACACATTCTTCATTTACAGGAGTTTCCTGGCTCGTAATGACATTGGCATTATCCTTATCAACCAGTTTATTGCCGAGATGATTCGTCATGCTATAGATGCCCACATGCAGTCCATCCCAGCAGTGCTGGAGATTCCTTCCAAAGAGCATCCCTACGATGCCTCCAAAGATTCTATCCTGCGGAGGGCCAAGGGCATGTTCTCTGCTGAGGACTTCCGATAAGTAGCTACCCCAAGTCATGGTCTGATCAGTCGGGGATTTGGTTGGTGGTTATGTTGATGTATCATTTGTCATGTAGTTTACTTCTTGTCCTCCAACATTTTGGTAAAGTTGGAAACCATATTATAAAGATGATATATGTTTGTGTACTTTAATGTAATAGTGTTGTTAATGTAATTAATTGTGATAATTGTGCATAGTTACATCATTTGTTTAAAAAAATGCATTTCCCACCATTGTAATTGTGTGACATTATAATGCATCACTATAAATTAAGTTCAGATATCTAAATTGAAAATTCTATGTATTTATAACTATAATCTATAAAGTTCTGGTAATACTACTGATAGTACTGGATTGCTTTCTCCACTGAGTTAAACATCCTTCAATCTTTTCCAAAGTAACTGAGCAATTTCACACAAACATGCACGCTTTCATTATTTTTCAAACCTAAAGCAAACTAAAGTTTATAACACAACAAAATGAAGCCACAACACAATGTAAATGCACTTGCAGGAAGATGCTGTGCTGAACCAGGTGCTAGTTTCTTAGTTACTAGCCAATTTTTATTTGCTTTGAAAGTTTTGTGTTTTTGTTCACCTCTGCGCCACTGTAGGTTTTCATTTTGACCTTTGCAAACATGAGAGCTCATTATTTAACAAAAAATATAGTAACTTATGTTTTAAAAACAGTGAATTGCAGTTTATTAAAAGGAATGAAGTCTGACACTCTGCTGGTGTTGTTTCATCACTGTAATCCTTTGTCTAAAATAGCCGGTATTCAATATGCAAAGCTCCTTAAAAACTTTTCAAAACTGATCAATTCTGAATTCTGGAATTGAATTCTTTTTTAAATTCAGGTTTCCAAGTATTTTTTATATTTTTCAAAGCTACAATTTATTTATTTGAAGCGCAAAAAGAAA
>JAZGTK010005902.1:0-18421 GCA_036877625.1 Ambastaia sidthimunki
GGAGTGGTAGTGTTTCCCCCCTCACTATCAGACGAGGGCCCCGGGCCCCGGCGAACTGCACCCAGTAAATCAGTGAACTTAGTAGCAGCTGTGGGCCAAAATCAAGCAGGACAGAAATAACAGAGAAATTAAAGCTTAAACGAGACTAGAAGGGGCAACGCTAACAGTGATAGCTGTCCTGTGAGTGTAGGTGGTTAAACAGATATGGGTGGGACTAGAAAAATGGCAATATTTAGTTTTGGTTAAGAACAAAGCATTTTACCTATATGAAAAGAAAGTAACACTTACTGAACCCAGCAGGGGAGGGGCCTGGAGGTGTGTGGGCGGGGTCAGACTGGGTGCTGGGGTTTGACTGAACTGAACTGTTATTTACAACCTTTCCTGTGACACGCCCCCCCAACAGCACACAGACAGAGATGAGAGAGAAAGAATGGGTCACACTGACATTAACAGACAAATGCTTCGAAACCTTCATGTGAAGTGTAATTTCATTTTGTAGGTCATACTGTAAAATTACAAATTAAGATTCTTCCATTACCTGCTATATCATGATTTTAAAAAATTTATATTACTAAATACATTTTTATTTTTTATTATCAGTGTGTGAAAAACTACAACTGAGATTATGAAAAGAAATGAAGCAAAATAAATAACGAGCAAAAGATGACAACAGACAAACTGAATATAATGAACACCATTAAATGAATCAACAAAACAAATTAAAACATTATGAAATTAAATCAGATCAGTACTCTGGGTTGTTTAAATAAACTGCAACACGTCCATAAAAAGCAAATCTCAACATCAGCTCCACCGTAAGTGTGAAACTGCCAAAACAGATTGAAAATCATTATTATACACAAAACTTTTTTAAACAACTGTTTTTTAAACAAGTGTTTCTCAACACACTGACACACTGTCAGTTACAAAACAAATCTCTCACAGCTGCGCCACAATTTATCGCAACAATTTCACAGGCGGCCATAAATTTCACAACACCACCTGAAAATAACACACACACTTCTCACCGACTCTTTTGTGTGATCGGCACAAGAAGATCACGCTTCTGTCATGCCCGCCTGCCCACAAATTTACCAACAAGTGTCCCCTCACATACGCACAGACACACACTCTCAAATAGCCGGGTCTCTGTTTCCCACTGGAGTTAATTATAGCACAAGGTGCCCTTGCCCTGTTCTGAGCCAGAGAAACTCACAGACACAGAACTCAGAAGAAACACCAACCCAGAACAGAGTCCAGATGGGCTTCAAACGAAAACCCTGCAGCCTAACAGACTGTAAATTTATGAGCGTTTACAACACTGGTCCTTCACTGATGCTAAGTTTACATCAGACAATTAAAAGGAGGCCCAACACAGTATAAAAATAGATTACTGTACAATGTCTAACACGTCTAAAATCAAACATTATTATAATTGACATGCATAGGCTAATATATATATATTTATATACACACACTGGTTGTATTCTGTGCCGCAGGGCTGTAGTGTTTGTTGTGTCTGTGTGGACGCTGTACATTCAGCTCAAGGGGGGCGGACGGATCACTGATTCTTACCTTTCATTTCCTCGTCCTCCACTGTGGCATTACTGCTGTCTGATGACTCCTGAGATAATGAGACACAGCCCACAGTCAAACAATGCATTAACATTTAAAGAACACTGAATAGTGCCTCACACACTATAAATTAAGATGTCAACAGCAGAGCTCTGAGGTTCACACACACAATTAACCGTTCACTGATGCACAGCAACATCAACAAGAGTTAAAACACACTGTTATTTCTGTCACCCAATCATACAGAAACACAATATAAAACACAGGCCACATTTACACTGAGAATGTATTTATGTTATGAACTGAATTCTCAGTTTTCCAATATTCTATGTTGACATTTGAGAGAATATTTATTCTTATATTAAATAAATAAATGGGTTTATTAAAATAATTTTAAAAAATCTTATCCGTTATATTTTTATGTTGCCATTTTAAAAAAGCAGTTCAGGACTGTGATATATTATAAATGTAGTCATGGCTGAAGATGATACGGGAACGTGAGTACAGTATTTTCACAATATACAGTCCAGCTTTTTGTATCGTATTGTCTAATTTTACTCTACTACACAGAATGATGTTTCTATGGGAAACGAGGAGGCGGTGGTGAACACGGTCACCTGGTAAACGGAACAGTGCACCTGTCATGACGTAACCGTAGCGATCACCAAGGACACCAGCTCCTGCTGTAAATAGGCCATCAGTATGTGGGCCGATAATATTAGATGCTCCTGATTTTTGTTCTCTCATACCTTCAGCTACACTAAGTCCATTTACACAGATATAAACCTTATTACATCTGTACAAAGACACTGTCAGATGTGGAGAGTCTTATAGCTAATTTTCGGAGGGGAGATTTTCTGAGTAGGGTGGGCAGTTTCAGAGAGGCTAGCAATAGCAAGCTAACTTTGAAAGAATAAGATCCCGCCCTCTGTTCAGATCTCAAAAGACACGCCTCCTCCAAAACACGACAGGGACGCAAACACATTTGACAGCCACGTAGAACGTCTTACTACCTTCAGACTGAATGAATCATTGGACATTATATGGTCTTGTGCCTTCCACACAGGATATATAAATGTATTTTGACCACTTTATTTAGTGATTGCTATCAGGGTGTGAAGAGACTGAAAAATGATCGACCTACTCTGCCTTTAAGCCCAATTCATGCTTCACAACGACTGGCAGAACATTCTGGTCCAGATCTAAACTTTTTACTCTGGCCTAAGAAACTCAAACTCTTTCTATTGGGTCATGTGACGTCACTGGCTGACCTTGTTTGATTCTACACTACTGTCTCTATCTAGCTGCTACAGTTTCTGAAAGTCTCAGTGCATCCTTATATTAGATACAGACACATTTCAGGTGGCCTTTGACTTCAATTGTGTCATTTTGGCAAAATGAGTCACAAGGAGCAAAATTTCAAACATGAGTTCCTTTTTCATTGTCTAAATTAAAATAACTGATGATATGAGCCTAAATTCTGCGTTTTGAAGAGTTTTCATAGCCGCACAGAGTTTGCATTTTTCAGAGGGAAAGCAACTTATTAACATAATTTTTACATTAGACGTGTTTCAACAGCTGCATTTCCAATTTCCACCACAAGAGGTCTCTGCGTCTCAATGACCACAATAAAACGCGCAGACGTGATACAGCAGGTTAAATATTGTGACCATGACACGCATCTCCACCTGTTGCTCTACAGCCTCATGCACAAACATCTGATGTGTCATTTCCCATCATCCAGATCATTCATAAAATTACAATTAAACACACATACCATGTGAGTTTCCTTTAAATAAAGTAATGCATTATAGGAACATGAATACTCATTTGCATGTTATGTTTAGTTAAAAATCAAAACCTGTTAACAGTACTCATAAGAGTTTAACAGTATTCACAAAATGACATGCAAAATATTGCGATAAACTTCAAAAGCGCCACACGCGCAGCACAGACACGCTCGGATGATGTCATAGTCTGTAGCCACGTTAGCAGAAATGCATTGTGGGATGCAGATCAAACAGGGGAGGATGGTGGGAAAGAGGGGGGGTGGTACCTTAATCCCATCCACTGCATTATGGATGACAGTGGTCTGCGCCTCCTACGGAGCGACGGGGGGAGTGGAGAACAGGAGGAGAGAGAGAAACGTGTGTGGGTGGAGGGGTGTTTATGATTGCCAACCCACCAGAAACAAAAACCAGGTTCATCATCAGACAGCTTATAAAACAATTCATGCCTTTTTTAAAATCTGGATGCTATTATATTTCAAAACCCCCCTCAGCATCAAACTGCTATTGCACAGAAAGTCAATGTGCTTCTGAACGATTGTGATTCGTATCCCGTTGCAGTTGTGTCTCGTTTGTGTATGCGTCACCCGCGGAAACCTGCTAGCTAGACACACAGCAGACAACATAAATCTGTAATGCCCAGTTTCTCTTGCAGGAAGTAACATTCCCTCACTGTCCAATCAGCTGCCCGCAGTCTATCATTATGAGCTATTCATCACCATGACAACTGTTGCCCTGTGCAACAGGCAGCAGTTAGAAGCTAAGGTTACGATGATGAACACAGCGTGTCTACGCAAGTGTTGCAAGCGATAACAAACTAACATGATTTTGTGATGGATCTGTGATCAAGCATTTTTAATCACTGTTCTGGTTAAAGATTTAATTAAAAAGGTTTAGTAAAAGTAAACTATAAACTATAATTTGACTACATTAGTCACATCTCAAGCCACAATCCATAACTCTCTATTGTCATCTCTGTTTGAAAACTGTTTGAAACTCTGAGTTATTTTCTTAACATGAATAACAAGTTTAAATTCTAAACAACTGTTGCAAGAACAAACTGCATCATCTACAGTCCCTGGACAGGCGATATAATAGCTGGATTTCTGTTTACAGATGGAAATTGAACCTGACAGCTCTAATAAAACTCATTATCATAAATTCCTGTTGGGAATCAGGGTAAAGTAAGAAGATCTTATTGAACACTGATCTGTCTAAGTATCTTATTTCCCAGTCCTACATAACTGTACGGTTAATATTAAAACTGGTGGAGAAGCTATGAAACAAAGACTAGAGACTTCAGTGATCATAAACAGCTTCTCACTTCATGTTAAGATTGAGTAACTGCATCACAAAACGTGTGACACTTTTCCCACACACACAGAACAGGCCACAGCTACACACAATATTCTGAAATATTCAGTCTCACTACTAGTGAAATCAGATTCTGAAAAATGTCAAATAAAGTAAAAGAATGAAACGCTATGATGTAATATTAGTAAGTATTTCGATTTCACACTTATAGACACTGTACTGTATATACTGTAATTATACTGTATAGTATACTGTATACTGTTTTGTAATATATAGTGTTTATAGTATTATTTACTAATTATTGTACTTTGTAATAGATTTTGAAAAAGCCTTTCATTGCCAATGTGCAAGAAACAAATAAAACCTTGACCACTGACTGATTCAACACACACACAAGCACAGAAACACACAGATACTGAAGAGTAAAGGGGATGCAGGCACAGTGGAAGAAAGAGGGAGGAAAGAGGGGGTGTGAGAGGAGAGAAGGATGCAGAGAGGTAAATACCAGTGCAGGAGAGGGGAGGTTTCCTTTAGGGCTGGTGACTATGCTGTTTTTGGTGCTGTTTGTCTGGGGCTGTGCAGGAAAACATAACATACATTCAGTTAGGAAACGGTTCGGTTAAGCAGGAATGAGGGAGACACTGACATGTGTACACACACACATGCTCACACACACGGGCTCACAAACACACACACATACACGCACACACGCTCACACACACACGCGCTCACACACACGCGCTCACACACACGCGCTCACACACACGCGCTCACACACGCGCTCACACACGCGCTCACACACGCGCTCACACACGCGCTCACACACACGCTCACACACACACACTGCCCACCGCTTATTTACATTAAAAACAATGTTTTTCTTTTGAAAACAATATTCTGCTGCAGTGAAGAGTAAAATGGGTCATTTATTGAAACCCATAAAATGCTTTTTACCAATTAGACTTCCTTAATTAATCCATTAGCCACATTACATACAGAGGCAGTTCTCATAAAACAGGACATGAACTCATGGCAAAACAAATAAATGGATAAAACACAACAGTATATACACACACAAACACATCACTATGGACACACACACATTCAAACACATCAATAGACCACTTGAAGTTCAGCCATCGTTTAACATTTTAAAAAGTCATCCTGGATTGTCTGGGATCTCTACGGAAACCCAATTCTACCCACATAAACAGGCCCCTCAGGCCCAGACTGTTGTCAAGGGCCTTGTGCAAAGGGGGACTGACTGAGGTCCTCTATGGTGAAACCTACTCATGGGGCCCAGGGACATTAAGTCCACCTGGAAAATTGTTGTGCTGAAAGTGAATGTAAAGTAAGGAAGCAAGAAGATTTGAACACAAATATGAAATTAGTTTTAATATATAAAAAGCAGAGAGTTATTGTGCATGTCTGTTCCACTGGCCACCTGCGTATGAAGAGAACTTCTCCTAAACCTTCTTTATAAAGCTTCTGGAGTGAACTGTGTTTAAACAACATCCCACATGCAGAATAAACTCAGGAAGTGCAAGTTTCCACGGGAATTGGTCACAAATATTTCCACAAGGTAAAGAACTGCTAGAAGAGGGGAAAGTTATCAGGAAATAAGGTGGGACACCAAGAAATGATGACCAGTAAAAACAAATCAAGCTAAATGTTTTAACATTTAAAAACTTTTGAGAGTATTTTGTTTGTTTTTATGTTGTTTATGCCGGCCATCGTTTCATTATGGATCCAAAGGATCTGATAGAATCTGCTGGATCTGATCTGGGGAATTTCAGGAAAGGTGTCGGCAGTCAGTGGAGGTACAAGCGTGAAGATGAAGAAAATACATAAATGTGCAAATGAAGAAGTTCCTCACCATGTACTGAACGGTGGAGCTGGACTTCTGCTTCTACAGAGAATGAGAGGAAGAGAAAGTCAGAAAGTCAAATGGACAGACAGCTGGTAACAATGAGATTGTACCTAAAACAGCTACTGTTTTTTTTGATAACCGTGTTTATCTGGTAAAGATCAAAGGAAGATTTCAGGATGTCATAGATACAGTCAGAGCTGTATGTAAACAGTACGAAGTGGAATTCTGGGAAACAGGAATGTTTGTGTTCATAAAAAAAAATTGCTAGCAAGGCAATATGTTGATTTGAAGGTTCTTCTATAAATGAGAACATTTGAAAAACTCAAGCAAGAGGAGCAAGGAAGGAAAGTGAGGTCCAGTGAAGAGGAAACTGGGGTAAAACAGGGAAAGTGTGGTCAAAGGAAAAGAGAGACACATGCAAAAGTAAAGCTGAAATGAATTATCAGTGTCATCAAAGGTAACTGATCTGGGATCAGTTGTCATGACTAACTGGTCCTAAACCATCTAAACAGAGTTAAACGCAGTAGGAATGATGCGTAAGGACAAGCTGGAACGCTGCTTTAAGAGAATGTGAGCAGACTCTGCAGATCAGTGAGATTTTGTGTCCTAAAAAAATACGGCAGCCAAGAACTGGTTATTTTAAGCACACAATGTTCTCAGAAGAGCTTTGCTTGAAACTGCTGCACAAAAACACCTCAGATTCTCCATCAGAATTACATAACCAGCATCACTGTGAAGATTCAGAGACAGGAAGTCAAATTCCCTTCATCTAAAAAACAGCGACAGTAACTAACAAAAGAGCAGCGTGATGCTCAGCTTAAGAGACAGAGCGGGAAAGAAGAGTGATCGTAAAAAGGGCAAAGGAAGAGAAATCATTTTAAATGGCTGGAGGACGTGGGGGAGCCTGTTGCTAGGCGATGAGAGGAGCGCTGCGCTGCTATTTTTGACTCAAGAGTTTCCAGGGTTTCAGACTCACGGCTATTCTTGGAACCAGAGTCACATTCCCTGCGGAACTATTTCTTAGCTCAAACACACACACACACACGCACGTACACACACACACACACACTGATTTAGCAGGTGTGAGTCACAGAGGTGGATTGTGGGGTGATGACACCACGCGAGGGGCCCGTGGGTGTCTGTAAACACTCTAAACGGACTCCTACGTGAAAAGTGAAGTTCAAAAAACATGATTTATTTCAGGATTTGGTTTTATGAATCAAATTACTCCGGCTCTCGCGAATGATTCTGTGGATTTTCTCAATGGCATTACGGACGTGATGGTTATATGATTCCCCTTAACATCTCTCACACACCCACAGGCGCTGACGGAAATAAAACTCTCATTTCATCTCCTCTTTCAGGGGTATCGCTGTCTTCACCACCGGATAGAGCTCGTCACAGTGTACGGTTATATTACCGTGTTCTTATTACTGTAAATGTAGTGAAATTGCTGGACTCATTGTGTAATCTGTGTAACATTTTTGACATTTTGCCACAGATTGTGAAGGCAAATCAGTGTTTAAATATGTGTTAAAAATAGCTAAAATTACTACAATCTCATTTTCAATCTCATTAGCATAAACTTTATTTTACCTTTTATTTAAAAGGTAATTGAAAACTTAAGGAAGTTTCACCCAGAAATTACATAATTATTGTCCCAGAATTTAAGGGCATATCATTCACAAAATACTGTCCGTCCTTCACCCACTGTGTTTATTAAACAATTAATCTGAATATGGTTTCAGCCACCATTAACCATTTGCTCTCTCCTGACAAATACACACATTTTTAAAAGGTGACTTTGGAAGCTCGTGGTCACACCTGTAGACTCTCACACTTTATCTACACACACAGACACACATGAACTGACAGAAACATGCAGTACTGAAAACGCTCTTAACTCATCTAACTAGTACTGAAAGCTTAACCAGTAAACAGAGAGAATAAGAAGTGAAAAAAGAGACAATGTTAAGAAGCCACATGGTCACAGAGGTCAGAAGGTCAACAAATCTCTTACCTTCACATCAGCCTTTTTGTTCAACAGGCTCTTGGCTGCTACAATCAGAAAGAAATAAGAAGGACTGAATTAGTTAAATTCACAGTAAACCATTAACAAACATTCACAACCGCGTTGTACAACAACATAACCAGGGTTGTGATTCCTAAAATAAAACTTTAAATGATTATTCAGAAGAATTCAGTATTTAGAACCTAAAATATCAAAACCTTTAACAACATCCATTATTTAATGCTTAACAGATCAACAGTCATGAAAGTTTAATGACATAATTAATCAGATATTTAATAATCTGTTGAACATTATAGAAAGCAATAATGTTTATTACACAGCTGTCTGGAACACATGATTTCTGTCCCGCCGCGGTCTCTACAAGTCAGATAAATCATTTAAATTCAAATCTTCATTCACGTCCATGTGTTTATTCATTTAGTAAGCAGTCGTGTAATAAACATGATAATGTGCAGCTGGACGGTTTTATTGCAAAATATATTCATAAAGGGTGATAAAATATTTTGACTCTGAATTCATGACCTTAATAATAAAAGTTATGAATCGATCATAAAGTGTCACCATCAAATACACACAAAGCTCTCAGTGAATCCCACAGGACTGTGTGAGATGTACATTTTGAATTGTTTCCTAACACAGAAGAACTAGCGCTACAGTCTGTTTTGGTTCAGCCAAAAGGTTGTCAGTGTAGTTGATGGAGGAACTTAATGTAGTGACTAGAGAACTATTTAAAGCTGCAATCTTTAACTTTCGCCTCTCTGTTGCCATCTCTGTTTGAAGCATAACATTGCAGCTTGTTTAACGTACGTATGTTGAATTCTAATGAAACCAAACTGACATTTTCTGAGAAATCAGACCCAACAGCTCAAATTATAAATCATTATTATAAACTTACTGTGGCAAGTTGAGGTAAGGAGAGTGTTTTGAATACTGATCTGTCATGTGCTTGCTCAATAACTGATTTTTGTTCATTTATATTTAAAACAGTCATGGATTGCAGTTTTAAATACAGTGTTTTTCTGCTTCGTAAGGGAAACTAATTAAAACATGAAAATAAGGATTTGACAGAATCTCAATCAACTGCTGGTTCAGGAAACATACGTTCAGCAAACACAAACAAATACAGACGGTCCCTTAAGCAAAACCACATGCATGTTGGAAGCCCTTCATTTAGTTCTTTGTAGCACCATCATCCTCATGTCAGACTCATTCAGTCACAGAGTCTCAAAGACAGAGTTAGTCAGACAGTTAATAAAGCAAAAAGACATCTTGAGCTTTGCTTCTCACTTTATACATCTCTTAAATCATCTTTGAAAAGACTACTGCGGTTTGAGCAGTGAAAAGCCTGCACTGAAAACTACCCCACAAGTCACCAGTGCAACTGTTTAGACTTCAGGTGACATTCATGAAAAGATCACAATCTCACAGTAGAAGATTGTGGAAGAACTTTCAAGTCTAAGTGGAACACACGCTGCTCCTGCAGATGAGGTACAGATACAGACTGAGATACAGACGGAAGAACAGGGTCACTGAAGGTGGCTTTTGGATACAAATCCTCCTTGAGCTGTAACTGGGCCACCAACGCTTCCATCTGGTGGTCCCAAAGAGATCATTGAGGAGAAATGAGCAAGAGTCCCTGTAGAAAGATCATGAGTGATGAAGAAACATCTAAAACTCCAGAGTGAGTCGAGCTTCTTACCTTTCCATTAACACAGAGCGCAAGAGAAAGAGAGAGAGAGAGAGAAGGAACGGAGAGAAAAATAGAGCAATAGAGAAGAAGTCTTGTGTTATTGTTGCCTCTGTGAACAGTAAAGCTAAACAACTATGTATACAGAGCTCTGTACAGAGCCCAAAAACAATAAAACACCAAAAGTGTATCGACTTATTTTGAGTGTAGTCATCAGTTTTATGTGGGTTTTTATCTACTTAGCAGGGCTAAGTCAGCACTAACAAGATTTAGCAAAAATAGCAGCCGAACACAAGGTTTGTGCTGGTTTATATAAGCTCAAACCCCTGCCACACTTTATCAAAAAGATGTGCTGACTAATTTAGTTTTGATGCAACTGGCAATTTCAATGCGTTTCGTGCAATACATGCACACAAAAATGAACAATTGTGCTATATTCATAAACAAACTTATATAATCTAAAATATATGACAGGCCATTATAAATGCATCATATAATTGTACATGCACTGTATAAAAACAATCAAATGTGAGGATGTGGAGTGATCAGAGATCATGTAAGGTGGTCTGTCTACAGCACACTGCTCTGCACGTTTACTGTACCAGCTCCACCCTCTACTGTACATCACACATGATGCCTTTCACTGTTAAAACTTATTAAAGAAACATCTCATGTCATATTCTGCCCTGCAGGAAGATAAAATAACATCACTGGCTTCATGCTTTATTTACTGTCTACAAAACTAATTTTAATTATTTAAGTGTACAGAGGTATTTAGAAGGATTTAACATAATGTGACACACATAAATTTAGTTCAAGTTGGTCCAGATTTGTGAAAAACTAACTGTTCTGTTGATACTTTGTTCAACTGGTGTAGACTAGATTAAAGACGGAGACACATCAATTTTGCTGAAACAAAGGCTGTTGTATGAGATCATTGAAAACACTTTTGATACAGTAAGTACAGTTTTTCAGAAAGCTTAGACCATGCACGGGTGCATCAGAGAAGTTCAGCCCATCACACCCCCATGTTAGTGAACATGCATTAGTCCAGTCTCCCATGCAGCATTCAGCACAACAGCAGGCAGACTGTACCACCCCTAAAAACAGGGGTGAACTTCAACTTCACAGACCATATTAAAGACAGAGTTCAGGAGAGGAGAGTTGCAGTGATGTGGAGGAGAAAAAAACAGAGAAAAGAAAGTGATTTATGAAACATATGAAAGGAAGAAATGATGGAGAAAAATACAAAGGAGAGTCAGAGATGAAAATGCATTTATCTTGCACACGCATCTCTGTGGCAACACTAAAATAAATCAAAGATGAACGAAATCATGACGACAATGAGGATGACGGACAGCTGAAAGGACCAATGAGCTGCTCGATGTGACACCTGACATGAACTGAGAGCAAAAGAGATGGAAATTGACAATGATGAGAGAGAGAGAGAGGAAGAGAGAGAGAGAGAGAGAGAAAGAGAGAGCAAGCAGGAAAGACAGGTAAAGGGTGAGTCGTCATGCATTAGCCCCATGCAGAGACAGAGAAAAATAGAAAGAAATATAGGGGAGATGAAATGAGGGGAAAAATGGAAATGAAAAGGAAAACAGGAAAGTAAAATGGAAAAGCAAAAGTGAACAGGGAAGGTGAAAATGAAAAAGGAAAAAGAAAATAAAAGTAAGATGGAAGAGAAAAAGGGAAAGAGAAATAAAATGGAAGGTGAGTTTTGGAAATAAAGGGATTGGAGGGGTAAGTTAAGAAGAGATCAGACAGAGGGAGGCAGAAGAATTGGGCCCAGCAGGGCGGCGCTACCTTGTTCCACCAGCCCTGCTGTGGTGCCTGCAGCCGCGGCTACTGCAGCCGCAGCCGCAGTGACCGAGGCGGGAGCTGTGGCCTGCCTGCTACCCACTAACACACGCAGACGCATACATACCCACATACACAGAATCACACACACACAATGAGAGGGAGGAACAAAAAGAGATAGAGAAGAGGGGAAGAGTGGCAGAGAATCATTCATTAGACTTCATCAGAAGAAACTGTGAGTTATAAAAACACGTCACACTAATTTTCTGTTTCATTTCTGTGAAAGACAAGTGGCTCAGAACACGATTCTTACTCAGACAAGAGCCACGTGTTATTACAACCAACGTAAAACACAGAAAAGACGTTTCGTTTTGGACCCAGAGAGAATTAAAACATTTAAAGGCACATATCTGAACGTCCCGTGTGTTAATTATGTGATGCGGGTACAAGCACAGCTGTGACATCACAGATGAGATCAGAAAGCACCAATCAAAGCACTTCACAATGAAATGCTCATTTAAAAGAGAAGCGGACAGAGAGAAAAAGAACGAGAGATAATATGTGCAGTGAAAAGCAAAATGATGGATGTTATTCTGTATTATGTTTAAAATCTGTGAGGTCAGAGCGACACGCTTTGTGATAGAGGTCGTAGATGTATATAAATAGAGTTGCCTCAGAAAGTATTTGGACAAAACCACACACAGCAGGATATTAACAGTGTTAACATTTCATTTTATTAGCATTCCAGATTTCCAGAATAGAAATTACCCTCAAAAGACTGATTGTAAGCATTTAAAAGATAAAACAACAGACGTATTTTCCAAAATCATGATAAAAATGAATCTGTATACTTTCTGAAGCATGTCTGTAGCATGTCTGTAGTTAATGTCTGTAGTTAATGTCTGTAGTTAATGTCTGTAGCATGTCTGTAGTAAATGTTATGAATCACACCCACTTCCACTATAATCACCCGGTTATATAGTTATTTATACACAAGTGATTTCTGGGAAATGACCTGCATTGTTTGTTTGCAGCTGTTACTTGGTTTGATATTTTCCTTCTAATGCAATTTTATTTTGTACAGTTTTAAGTTTGGTTTGAGTGTTTCAATACTGTTGGGTGTGTGTTTGTTTGGCAGACATAACACAACGAAACAGAGTAGAATAGAGACAGAGCAAGTATCCATAGATACATAGAAAACTCCTTGGAAACAGTGAAACCCAAAACAACAGACACAGAACAGACCAATCAGAAAACACGACTCGTCTATCAATCAAAAATGTTCGAAGGCTAAAGGCCCGTTTCACCACGCCCAAGTAACTTACCAGAGAAGTTACGCGACACAAGCATTGTGGTGAGAATGGCTCCCTGTGAAGAGACAGAGAAACCTTAACTAACTACCGGCTACTGAGTTAGTGTGTATCAGTGTGTGTGCTTATAAAACTCACCTTGAGTTTCCTCCTAGCGTTAAACTTTTTCAGGCATTCCACGGTCTCTTGTCTGTGCATCATAGATGCCACAGTGGAGCGTTGCTATGGAAACAAATCAGGAAAAGATGTTTGCCATATGTGAAGCTGGGATTTGTTACGGTTTTGAGTGCAGGCTGGAGAATACGTACGCAGACCCACGGGTGCTTCAGAGCTTCCTGTGCTGTGATCCTCTTGGCTGGGTTGATGGTGAGCATTTGATTAATGAGGTTTTTGGCTTCTGGAGTTACTGTGTCCCATTCTGGAGATGGAAACTATCAGAGAAATAAACGCTGTTATCAAAGTCACGCTGTAGGCGAAGCTACTGCCTCTGGAGGCTGGAGGTTATGCATTTACACACTTACTTAGATATATTCATAAGCTATTAGCTTGAATAATATTAGTCAGAATAATAATGAGCTTGCAGTTTGAACTGAACGTGTTGAGATAAAACAACAATGCAAAAAAAAACAAAATGACACAAATACTTAATATTGATGTATTTACGAAATAAACATCAAGCTGTGACTGTAATAAACAGCAGAATATTTTGAGAAAGGAAAATAAATAGAAAGCAACTATCATAAACAAATGCAATTATGACTAAACCAACAACAAAAAAACTCCAGAGAAATCTAAACGAGTCTCATGACTACACAATTCCAGAAACAGCTCTTAAAAATTCTCCCGCATTCATGAAATATTTATAAGACAACTTGCGCAAGCTGAATGGAGTAAGAATGTAATGAGGACGTATCTCAAAAGCCAGGGAAAATCAACACCCTGCTCATAGTGTAAGTGCGTACTTCAATGCATACTTGTTAATCTGAACTTGACAGGTGACAGGTTGCATCATAGACTGGGAAGAAGATGAATGTAAAAGAAAGAAGGGAGAGAAAACAGCAGGAAAAGTTGAAAAACTCACATCGTAAGCTCCAGCTTTGATCTGCTGGTAGAGTTTGTGCTGATCCTCGTCCCAGAAGGGCGGATATCCCACCAGCAGAATGTACAGAATGACCCCTGATGAGAAATGAAGCTGTTTCAATGTCCGGCCTTCTTAAACAACACAGTTCAATACAAATACATCAATACAACACACAGCACGTCTATAATTGAGATCATGTTGAATTTTGCCTTATAGTTCAAGCTCAATTTGGCCAAGTACATGACAGCTCAGTGTTTAACACCTTTATACAGTTTATCTCCTTCTCTTACTCTGATTCACAACATTAAGTTTATAATAATGATTTATCATTTGAGCTGTCGGGTCTGATCTCCTGGAAAATGTTAATTTGGTTTGACTTCAACATACATAAAGAAAAGTGTGTAAAGTAACCTGCAGTTTTGTATTTCAAACAGAGATGGCGGTAAAGAGGCAAAAGTTACAGATTGCAGCTTAAGCATAGCAATATGTTCTGAAATTCTGCAAAATCAGTTATATAAATAAATCGTATATTTTAAGGAACTTAGCTGCATCACATAACTGATTTTATGTTCCACTCTTTGTCACATCAGCAAAAGTCGCTGACAGTCAACGTTGGCAAAAACGGCCAACTCTTGTTAAAAATGACTGACTTTACTGTAGACGGTAGACAGCTAGCTAGACAGCTCATTTAGTTTTAGAACACAGCTTGAGTTCCACCAGCAAAGAAATCTCTACAGCCGCCTCACAGAATCACTTTGTCTCTTCAGAAGAAGAGTGTATGTGTCACCGTGTTTGAGTTTATTTACCGCAGGCCCAGATGTCCACCGGTTTGCCATATGCCTCCTTCCTCAGCACCTCAGGTGACAGATAACCAGGTGTCCCTGCGAATCCTGCACAACACACACAAACACGCTGTCAAACACACACTCTTCCACAACTGTAAACTCTGACAACAGTGGTTTATGCATATGTTTTTGTTGCTATAGCAACGATTACCTACCAAACCATGCCTGCTGGTCTCCCTGCACCTCGATGGCCAGCCCGAAGTCGGCCAGTTTCACAGCGGCATTTTTACACTTACTGGCCAGGAGAAGATTCTCTGGCTGAGGGGAGAGTAAAGCAAAGGCAACTCAAACACACACACACACTCAGAGACACTGTGTGTACAATACACACGCCGACATACACAAATACTACAAGTACATTTACATTAATGCATTTGACAGATGCTTTTATCCAGAGCCACTTACAGTGAATTCCAGCTATACATCTGATCAGTATGTGTGTCCCTGGGATTTCTCTACCAGTGAAGCTACAGGAACACTGTAGCTCACCTACAGTAAATATTATTACATATTTATCACGTTTATGTCATAAAAACACCACCCATCTCACTTTACATTTAATCAAACCTGACAGCAAATTAAAAATATAAGTGCTGGGGACAAACTAAACTACAAGCAGCAACACTACAAGCTGACAAGCTACAGTTTCAAAACGGCTTCCTTGTACTTGTGTGTACAGTTTAACTGTATTTCAATATTATGAATTATCAGTTGAATACTGAATGTAGCTGCAGAACTTTCTAAAGGAGGAATAAGGAAAGATATGAAGACTGCATTTATCCACTGATAAAATAAATGTGTGTTTGTTTTCTTCCCGACTGATCCAGATTATTTAGCCTCATTATTTTCTGTAAATAATGGATGCCAATAATGCGATAGCCCCTCTAGTGCCACTGCCCACCAGCACTTTAACTGCGTTCACTATGTCTGAACACAATAATGCTTATTATGTAAATACTAGTTAAAGAAATGCTAACGTGATTGCGGTTAGATAAACCCCCTAAACTAGTCAATTTGACAAGTGACAATGAAGATACAAGTTGTAATCAAACCACATTTACATGCATTCACAAGACAAACAAGTAAACCACGGCAAGAACGAGTTACGAGAACAATGCGAGACAATTTTCTTCAAACATGAAAACAAGCAGCGTGCATTTTTAAACATCACCCTCTGAACAAAACACAAACATTAATTACATGTTTGCACAAGAGTTTCTGTAGCACGTCTCTTTAAGAACCTAAGCTAACATTTAACCGTCTCACGCTGTAATTTAACTGCAATACATGCTTGAGTTGTGTTTATGTTTGTGACATTTCCCAGAAGCACACTGTGTGTTAGAGAAGGTCAAAGGTCAGGCAGGAGCAGTGAAATGGCAGTGCACACAAAACCTGGACGTGACGACCGGTCTCGGAATGTCGACTGATGTCTCTGATTCGCTGATTAATATCAGAAGTGACTCATGTGGAATTTCAGTTCAAATAAAAGTCCGTCAATAAGAGCAGAAAGGTGCTTTAATTCATTTGGTCTGTTTTGTTATTTTATTATTTAGCTGGGAGCGTTTAAGAGAGACACTTTGCGGAACCATGACAACAAGATGTCATTTAATGATAAATTAAAATTAGCCACGGACATCCACTGTTGTCACGGTCGGCAGAGAATGACTTTGTGACAAATTTAGACTGTTATCAAAGCGTTTCCTAGTTTCAATTAACAATTCTCTTTACTTCAGTCCAACTGGCGCAGTCTTACCTGAACATTCATGAATATTCATGATTTTATCACCAGTAATGCCCACATACACACACACTAACACACACACACACTGTGCGAAATCAGACTGACCTCCAGTGCATTTCCATAGCAAGTCAATTTAATCCAGAGACAAGATGCTGATGTCACAATTACATCACTTACACTTACGATGATGTCACGATTACATCACTGTTAAATCTACACAGTGATAGACACGCTGTCACTTACCTTCAGGTCTCGGTGCACCACACCCATTTGATGGCAATGAAGCACCGCCTCCAGGATCTGCTGGATGCAGTGACTGCATGCAAACAGCAGGGGGCGCAGGTTAGTCTGAGCAATGCTACAGTCCGTGCACAGGCCAGGGGATGGGGTATTTGGGGCAGGTTACAATGGGAGGGGGGCAGGGCATCTCTCTAGACTCAAGTTGTGCCTCTGATTATTAGCGTAAAACAATCCAATTACCAATTAGAAACCTCATTACAGCAAAACAAGGCATTGCTTTACTGAAAAATAAAGTTGTGGGTCATGATTGTGTGTAAAATTGGTAAATACTGCAGTCGAAAGAAATCTGACTAAACTTGTAATTAACAAGTTAAAAGTAAACTCTTTAAAATCTTAAAGTAATTTTTCTTGCGATTATTAGTAAAGATTTGTTGAAATGTAAAATTTCAGAAGGTGAATTAAGACATTAATACTGTATTTACACTAAGAGATAAAAAAGTTTTAATATAAAATTTAGCAGAGCAAAACTTCAGATGACTCTGTAAAAATAAGGTTAAAGCTGCGACTTTTATTATCCACGTGTAGCGCATGAGTTTACTGACGTGTGTAAAGTTCTGACGTGACAGTAAAGTTCAGGGCTGTAAATTAAAGCTTTATAAATGTCTCCCATTAAAATATCATGAAGTGTGTCACACTGAACCTGTAAAAAGCTCTGAATAAACACACACTGAGTGTAAATCTGCATGTTTAAACTGCTCTGGACTATATTATGTAGGAATTCATAAGAATATGTTAATAAATGAGAGGTTTTGGGGACAGTGTGTGTGTGTGTCTTTACACCTCCCCCACTGTCAGCTGCTGATCATGGCTCGTCTACAAGCGAAGGGGTGTGAGTGTGTGTTTGTGAGTGTGTGTATGTGAGTGTGTGTATGTGAGTGTGTGTATGTGAGTGTGTGTATGTGAGTGTGTGTATGTGAGTGTAGTGATTTTGTATGTAGTGTGTGTGTGTGTGTGTGTGTGTCTGTATGTGTGTGTGTGTGTGTGTGTGTGTGTGTGTCTGTATGTGTATGTGTTTGTGTGTGTGCGTCTATGTGTGCCTGTGTGTCTGTATGTATGTGTGTGTGTGTGTGTGTGTG
>JAZGTK010005903.1:0-21632 GCA_036877625.1 Ambastaia sidthimunki
TAAAGTAGATATAACATTTTTACTAGCAACATCAGGAAGCACAGTTATACAGTCCAACAACAGTTATGCAGGAATGTAACTATGGCTTTGTTCTTTATTTTTTTCTGCCCCAAGAAATTCTTGTGAGAGAATTTCTTTCTGAGGCTTTTGAGTCAAGCGTTTTCTGTTGTTGCTTTTTATGTTTCAAGATAAACACATTCAGAATTTTCTGCATTAATGGATTACCTCCAAGCATGTAGATAAAAGACTATTCATTTAGTGACAAAAATAACAAAGACTGTGTTCTGTTTATATTCATTCAGACGGTCTCTCTCTGTTCCATGGTGCTAAAGATTTTAAATAGGCATATTCAAACAAAACAACTAATTATACTGGAGTTTCTTCAACACATTTGATTCTGTGTCAGTTCTTTGCCAGACAATGGTTCATCAATATTCATAATTGCTAATGGAAAAGTTTGTTAGAAACAAAGTCACCGTTTTGTCTTATTGGACATACTTAGAAGGGACATTTGAACATTATGTGTTTTACATCACACATACTGATCCAGAAACAACCCGGATGACACAGCTAAAGTCTGCTGAAGACAGTTTCACAGTTAGTCATCATGCAGGCCACTGTGATTCAGAGAAACATATTAGTCTGCGTGTTAATCTGCATGTTTAACTATTTACATGATATGCAACAAGATGATTAGAAACAGGATAACATGATCGTCGGTTTCAGTTCAGTTAATGATTGATTTAATGTGATTCAGATGTAAATTACATTTGCTTCAAATGTATAAATAAAAAATATATTTTGAAGCCTTAAACAAATGAAGTACTGCAGGGCATAAAAAGACTTCGGATTCATTTTTTAATTCATTTTCAAATTCATTCATTTAAACCAATCACATTTATCTATTTTTGAGTTAAAATGCATCTCTGTTTCCCTGATGCAGTGTTCATTTTTTCATATTCAAAGTAAAATAGTCACTTTGGTTAATTTGCTATCTTTGCAAAGAACATCATACCTTAATGTTCTTACACAATTGAACACACATATATGACGTATAAAGTGAAATTTGTCTTGCCTCTCTATTTGTCCAATTGGTTCATTTCACACATCACATTATAATATCTGTCTCTGTGACAGACATTATAATAACCAACTCATTATGGGAAAATGAATGAGGCTCTCATTGTAATTTGTCATCTGTGACCCGGTTCTGGTTAGCCTGGTGCTCCCAGTGCCTCAGTGTTGACTATGATGCCCACAAGTGCCCGTTTGACTGACAGATCCTGGGCAGAAGAATTGGACAGACTGTCACCCCATATCAAAGCTAGGGCAGGTGCTGTCTGAGAAAGGCCAAGCACAGCATATAAGGCCAATGCTAAAATTACCCCTCTCAGCAGGCAGCCAAATATGCACACTTTGAAAAAGAGAATGATGGCAAAAAGAGATAAAGAGAAGTGAAGGCAAAATGAGAAAATCAGAGTAAATGGACTTAACTTTGTGTGACCCAGCAGCAGGACTGTGAGCTTTTCATGCGTCTCAATCCACTTCACTTCTTAGGTGTCAGTGTGAATGGTTTTAAATGCATTGTGAAGGCATGATAAAATGAGAAAAATACCATGTCACATTATTCAAAATGAACATTTATTAGATTTCACCTGCATATTAATGATACAGAGTCTAGAATGTGATCAATGACTCTGAATTATCGTTTGTTATTCTAACTCTTTATTATATGGTTTAAAACAATTTTCACTGGATATTTTTAGAGCTCATCCAATGCTATATTATAAGGCCCTGTGAAATACTTGATTCTGCCAAAAAAGCACATTTATTTATTACTGTATGAACATCGAAACTATCGAAAGCTAAAAATAGTGCAAATTTTTAAAAAATATATTTTCTCTCTCTTTGTAAATGTTTTCAATGTCCAAACTTCCAAATACTGGTTGACTAGTTGAACTGCTGTATCCCTTTTGGCTACACCAACCCTGAGCGGTCCAAAATCATTTTTAGAGTTCTCATCCCCTTTGGCCATGGAAATGAGGGTCAGGAGAAGAAACACTGATTAAATCTTGTATCAAGTTTAAGAAGCATCTGCATTTTATCTGTTCATTCTAAATGCAAAATAGTTGAACCAAGGCCCCAGAGGCAGAAATATCTGATGGGTGCAGCTGACAATCTCTCTTTACATCATTCTCACAACAACATGTCAATCTGCTTTCCTCTTGGGTCTATTATTTGTATACAACATTAGTATCAGTGGTGAACTCGGTTGCACTTTCTTGCAATAAATAATTATATAATTTTAAAATGTAATACATCTTATTAATATATGCAAAAAAAATGTTAACTTTATAAAGGCTCCTATTACTATAATAACTTATTACTTTTTAAGTATTAAGTAATAAGACAGCTGAACTGTTCTGATCTGGTCTTTCCTTTGGTGTGTTCATGTTCATGTAATGTTAATATCAATCATCAGTAGCTTATTCTAGAATCACTCTGTAGAAGCAGCAGTAGAATAAACAGTGAAGAATCAGAGTTGTGTACTTAAAAGAGAGAGAATGTGCTGCCTCCTAGCGGCTAAAGACTGCAAAACACGATTACCTCAAATATAGTTCTGAACAAGTTCTTAGTTCTCATAGTTCTTACTGAACAAGGGTCATTATCAGATCCCCTGGTTATTTTAGAAAAGCAGGAAAACTGTCTAATAAACTGTTTATTGTTAAAAAAATCATGACGTTGGCTATGCAGTGACCTCATTGTAAGGCACAAATTCCAGCATTTACTTTCTGCTTCCTGAAACATCGGTCAGCAGTGTCCCTTTTAATTACCAGATGTCTATCCTCAGCACCTTTTGAGGTATGTCTTACTCCCTGGCTAATTATCCACTATATTGATCACTAGAGACAACTGTCTGTTTATTTCCAGCAGTGGAGCATTTGACATTCTCATTAGGATTCAGGAGGAGATATTTAGTGGTCTCATAACATCTCATTCCACAAAGACAAAATCAGATATGAGGACTTATGGTCAGTTTAGCTAATATGGACAGACTGGATGAAACCACTGATTCTTTCAGAGGCTGGGAGACGATTGTATGGCATTGTTTTCACCTGGAGGACTGGAGAAGACGTAGATCTGTTAATAGAGTTGCCTATTTTGAGGTAAATAATTACAGCGCTGATTTTGTTTTCTAATTTCCACACATCTAGGACTAAAATTGATAGTAAAGCATGTGGGTAAATACGCTGATGGTATTTCGGGGCTAGGATCTTGTTTCTACAGGACTTCTGTGTGTGGTAACATCTACCATGACTTTTATACAGTTCAGTATGGATAATATCCTTATTAATTACTTTTGCACACTATGATGCTAAACGATAATGTGTGTAGCTTTCTTTAGGTGTAAAATATGTATTTTTCCCAGATCAAACAAAACAGTGTTTAAGCATCTAAAACCATTATTCTGAAAATTCTAAAACCATTATTTATACATATATTTTGTTTAGTGATGTCACACTTGCCTTTAAAACACAAGGCAAGAATCAGTAAACAAAATTTTCCCCTAATGTATTTGGTTCCCATTTGTTTATTTTTGATAATCAAAAATAATGTTCTAAAAACATTCTTTTTATGTTTTTTGCCAACAAAAACTAACATTCCCTAAATGTTTTGGGAACCGAAAACTGTTAGCTTGGATGTCAAAGAAATGACAGTTGACAGTGCTAAGTCTGTGCAACAGGGTGCAGAAGGGCTGATGAATTGCCCCTCACAGCCAGAGACAAATTTAGACCGGCATACATCTTCAAATCCAAGACATGCCCGACATGTCTTTCAGGAGTGTGTGCCTGTTTGCATGTGCCTGTACTGTATACTGACCACCCAAGAGCCGGGACAGACAGCTTACAAGGTCCTGTCCACCAGGCCCTGTTGTTATAGAAATTAGTCAGTGCGTCATGAATGCTTCATAGTGTCTTACAGATACATATGTCATAAACCTACACTGACCTTGTTTGAAAGCCAAAAATGTGGTAACCTAAGATAGATTACGTAACTATGCCAACAAGATCTCTGGCTAGGATTTTGAACTGGATCTGCTTGTGAGATCATTGTGAACATGCCATCTCTAACCACGTGGGTGTACGGGTCTGATCGCCTTACTGTCCCCCGGCATCAGTGCACCAGTCACCAAAATCAGGGCTTACCTATAGCCCACAGCAGACATCATGGAATGTCTGGATTTAAGAGATCTCTTTACCGTAGCCCAATTCATAAAGACCAGGTGTGACCACGGCCTGAAAGCTGGTACCACAAAGGATAAGAATTATGTTTTTTTTGAGGTGGAGATTCTGGATCCCAAGAGCAAGGCACAGCTCTGCTACCTGGACAAGGTGCGTTAGCTTGCCAACTCTAGCTGTGTTTGTACTGGGCCATAAAAGGTAATGATTTTAAATATTACTTTTGAGTCTGGGCTTAAAAGATATTTGGAGTTTTAGGATTTTTTTAAGTTTGGAAATGCATCATATCAAGATGATTCTGGGAGTTTTTGAGAACAAATTTTGAACTTTGTCTCAGGTGGAGCCCAGCGCCACCATCGCAGAGATTAAGACACTGTTTCACAAGATTTGTAAGTAATTTTATTATAAATGTTCTATCAAAGGCTAAACTGTATGCTGAAAAATACTATGCATATTGTTTCATTTTTGAAATACTTGCAGACCCCAAGTTTTATCCATCAAGACAAGCACTGAAGCTGCATCCTGGTAAACCTGTTTGTTTATTTATTTATATTGTGATATCTTTGCATGGAAAACAGCACAGGAAAAAAGGTAGTAAATGCATTGACTGAACCTTCAAAGTAAAGGCTAAAACATAACAAAAAAGTAAGATATTGAAGCCTTAAACGGTAGCCAGATGCTGTTGCAATCTTAGATCTGCAACAGCTGTGGCCCATATGTGTGCATTGCAACTTTCCTGCCAGAATATCAGTCATCATTTCACACTAGACTAAAGCTGCAGCAACTGAAGAAAAGCTGTCAATATTGCATCATAGAAATACACCTGCATATGTTGTTATTGCTGTTATTATTATTATTATTAATGATGCAATAACTTCTCAGAGGGAAAAGCCCTCAGTGATGATGACGTGCTGGAAGATTTACCAGTTGGGACAACTGCAACAATGTTCTTTCAGGATCTTGGCCCACAGATAGGGTGGACTATGGTAAAGCTGATACGTACTCATTTAGAAATGAGCTCAGTTCATACATAAATGTCCCAATTGTGTGTGGTAACACGACTGCCTAAAAATAACAGAGTTTTTTTGTTGGGGGCAAATTGTAGGTATTTCTGGCAGAGTGTCTCGGACCACTTTTCATTTATCTGTTGTTCTTCTATCGGCTTCCATACATATACAATCACGAGTACGACTACACACAGAGTCCGTTCAAAGTTGTCAAGTGAGTTTAAACTTTAAATCAATAACTTTAAAGAACTTTAAATCAATTTCATAAACAGAATATTGAACACATTTAACAACTGAAGAATGTTTATTTTGTAAAATGCAGCAAAGCTTTGGCACACAGTTCACTGGTGCACTGGTTTAAATTTGACTCTGCTGATACAGACTAGCCTGCTGGTGTTACACTCTCCATTACATTAAAAGGATTGTGGAGACTATTTTCATCCATCGCTTTTCAGATGGGACTTTGCCTTTACGCACTATCACACAGGTATGTTTATCTCAGTAATCTCTTCAGTTTTCAGTCTGAATTGCTTATGACATGAGCAGAAGTTCCATTATGTCACTTTATGCAAAGTAAGGTGGTGGGGGGTCTGAATCAGACGTGTTTGGCTGCTTGCCATTAAGCTTTCTTTGCTGTTGGATAATATTCCCTAGTAGATCATTTAACTCATAACTGAGAAAGCATATGGTTTGGCTATATGGAGCAGTCATGCAAAATATTATCTGCACATATACATAGTATAATGATTTACACTAAACATGGAAATGAGGAAGTTTTAATCATGGTAACAATGCTTAAGTTACAATAGTAAGGGATAGTTCACTCAAAATTCTTTGTTCACTCACCCTCATAACATTGCAAACCCATATGACTTTTCTTTTGTTCGTAACACAAAAGTACATTTTTGGTAGAAAGCTACTTTTTTGTCCTATACAAGGAAAATGGATGGGATCCAGGGACAGTCATAGTCACCATTCACTTTCAATGTATGAAAAACACAACTCAACACAACACAATTTTGTGTTCTGTGAAGGGAAAATAAATCTGGGTTTAAACCAATGACAAAACTTGAAAACTTGTGAACTATTTTGCAAATACAATAGGCATGTTATATTCGCGTCCAATATGTTATCTTCATCCTTTAGATCTGTGTGTACTACTGGGGGTTTGCAGCATGGCAGGCCTATTATATCAACCATCCACTTTACACCCCACCAAGTAAGTGCTCATTATATGACACATTATTGAGAATATGATTGGTTTGAGTTCTTATTTTAACAATTGGTTGTTTTGTCAGCCTATGGGAAACTTCAAATCTGCTGTGCACTGGCAATGTTTTTGGTATGTATGTCAAAATCTGAAATCAATAAATGAACCATGCAGTTTAGGACAGCTAAATTTTGGTTCTTATCTGCTTTTTCTGTATAGATCTGTGAGGGTGGAAACTTCTCTGTTCACCTGATTCTAAATCGAATCAGTTGTAATGGTGAGCTCCAATCAGATTCCATCTGCATGTGGGTGTAATCAAGGAGAAAGACAATGAACCCCAGTGATTGTGATTAATTACCATTTTTATGAACAGCGCAATGTTCGAATGCTTTGTTTCTTTGACAATGGAATGTGGGGGTGTGCTCTGGCTTGCAATGTGAAATTATCTCTATTAAATTAAAACCGGGCCCACAGACTGAGCATTCGCCTGACAGATGAATCGTTAATTCCTTCTTTTTTTGAACACTATCCAGTTGAATTCCAGCACAGATATTTTCCATTACTGCATAACTTTACATTCTTGTCACACATTGACAGGGTCCAGACCTAAAGAGATTCCTTATCCCACACGGAATCCCCTCACTTGGCTATTTTTCTTCGTATCCTGCCCAAACTACACATATGAGGTTAGTCAAGTTTACAAACTAACCTTTTAATGTCAAAACAACGATATATTAAACATTTGGGACAAATGAGGTTGTGTCCAGACCTCTAGAGTGCAGCTGTATCTCGGCATGTGAAATGTTTTTGGAAGATGTAGCTAGAAGCTAGAGTCTTGTGGAATGTTTTGGCTGTTGTGTCTCCAGTTATATACAAAGACAACCTGCACTTGTTTCCAGGTGGGATCGTGGCTCAGCTTCACAGTCATGACACAATGTGTTCCAGGTACACAGTGTTCCATCTTACACAGTATTCTCCACACACATATATTTTCCTGCCTGATAACAGTAATCAATCTTTCACATCTCCACAGTTGGAGTTTTTGCATTTTTGGGTTTCGTTCAGATGACTATATGGGCTCGAGCAAAGCATAAAACCTACATCCAGGAGTTTGAAGACTATCCTGTACTGAGATCAGCCATCATTCCACTTTTCCTCTAGATCTCTTTAACAGTAGATGTTAACACACACGCACTTTCACCAGGTCATATAAGCAAAATAAGGCCTAAATCATTTTTTTTTCTGCAAGGCCTTGTGATTTTTTTAAACACTGTTCATTTTGTGTGCTGTATTTTTTGACATTGTGTCAATATTATATTACAGTCTTTCTCAATTAAACTGAAGACATTTCTCTGAACTAAGGACAATGCTTTCAAAACAATTAACTGAACTATTAATTAAGTGAACACTGTCATTTTCCCAAATATTTTTTTTGTACTGTACAGATTACATACATTATCTCGAATTTCTACATAGTAATTTCTCTTCCATTCGAAACAATTAACACAGATAAGTAGCAAGTCATATACATGTCATAATCTGAAATGCACATATTGTAAATTAGGCGGGTGCATTATATAGTCTTTTGTGTATTTAGCTGAAAATGTTAATATGCAGATTAGTTGATTTTGGGTCTGTGCGTGTGTTTTTTTAAAAGACAATTTTCTATCCTTTTTATGCAGAAAATAAAGCGAATTAGAAATGCATAATCAATAGAGAATTGTCAGTATTTGTTTCAAGTTTCAAGTGAGTACTTAATTGTTATTATAAATTTAACTGTTTTGCTAACTGAAGAGTCTGTTTGCATGGATGTGCTATATGTTTTGAGAGCATTAACTGTAGATCTAGGAAATGTGTAAAATGGATTGAAGAAAACTTATAATGAAGAGAGGATTACTGATGATAAACTAAAATTGTACTGCAAGGTTGGGGAAGCTAAGACAAACAGTGGCTACTGAGTAATGTCCAAAAGAAGGTTTTTGTATGTGAAGGTTTTTAGACCATCAAGTAGAACATGGTATAAAATGCATTACTGTTTTATTTATGCTGTTGATTTTTATATTCCAAAACAGTACATTTTGTAAACATATCTGAGTGTCTAGTAGTACAGATGGATGTGATTTGTATTTCCAAAAACAGCTTGCTCTCAGGAAAATGATTGTCAATGTTTTCAAGACACGATAGAACAACTTAAATACCTTTTTCTTACAGAATATTTTTAGTAATTTAAATTCTGTTTTATTACTGCATGTTTGGACTATTGAAGTGGCTTTATGATTGAAATGCTTCCTGTCATGTGTTATTTGTTACGCATCAGTTATTTATCAAGTCTGATTTTACTGTTTCTGCACTGAAAGTGGCAAGTGATTGTATTGAGGGGCAAAATGTGTTTGCAGCAAAAAATATCAGAAAATAATATCAGAAACTTACATTTTAGGAGAAAAGAGAGTGTCATCCAACTGAACTTGAGAAAAAGTAACTTTACATAAAAGAATAAAGTAACAGTTACTTTGAAAGTTACTTCTTTTGGTTGGATTACTTTCAAGTGCATTTAAATTACTAGCTTTAGAGAAATATTATTTTCATCTTCTGAGTACAAATATGAATTAAGAACAGTATACTGTTAATCAAAGGCTTAACATATCAAAGATGCATTTTATACAGTTTCACTGAGTGTGCATGCAATGGCAAATACATTTTGTAAAGCCATCAAGTGACAACAAACATTAGATGTTGCTTTCAGTAACAAAAAAGATAAATGAATACATATAAACTGCATCAAATCACCATTATCAGTGTAATTGTCATTTTGTTGGGTTAATGAGGGTTTTAAGCTTTACAGACATTTTTACATTGCATGAGTTACTTACCATGGGCAAATGTACCAAAATAAGTTTTTATTAAGATTAAATACAGTAGGTTCTGTGTACAAATTCTTATATAAAGGATTTTATAAACAACAAGGTATAATATGATCTTGAGTTAGTCTTGAGTTATTACAGTCAGAGGTTCTATGATCTGCTTTTGCTCACATCTCTTTGAAGCTGGGAGATGTTTGTATCCTGCTTTAACCCTGATGATCTGGGCTGAAGGGCAGTGGTATCATTCTCTCCTGACTGCTGCTTCACAAAATTCACAAACACCTGGAGGGCAGTACGAACAACAAGCACAACAGCTGTTAGTCTTGTCAAATGCAACCAATACAAACTTTAAACCAAAAAAATTTACTTGAATATTTTTTTTAAATGTGTAATATATCTCCCTTAAGGAAACCCCCATCATAATCCATAATAAACAGTAATGAGAACAAACAAAATTACTTTTTTTAGGTTTGCTGTACCCCATGCTACCTAAGTACAATCAGGAATTTTTTTGGTCTTCACTGAAGTTAAAGGGACAATCACAGGCTATCAAAAGATACTTGATGCATAATTGCTATAGAACAGGCTTTATTTTCTGGATCAATGAGATTGGAGCGACTGACAGATTCCTGATGAGCTGTTAATGAATGGCTGGTTAGCACATAAAGCACATAAAAATTTAGAAAAATAAAAAATCTATCAGCTGATGCTATATCACTTCACCTGGCTATGATATGGTGTTGGACATTATAAGCACAGTTTATTTTTTGTGTTTGCACCCAGGCAAACACAGAAAACAGTACTGTATCAATCAGAAAATAGTACCGTGTCAATCAGAAAACAGTACCGTGTCAATCAGAAAACAGTACTGACCATATTGTTAATTGTGGGTCAGTTATAAGTGTTACTGTAAATTATGGAGGATGCAGCAGAGTAAACTGCCGTGTATCTGGCATGCTTTACTGGGCCTGGACAGCATCACTCCATCAAATCATGATCCCGGCACCTAAATCGACTCATGCACTGCGGGTCTGGATATATGCCCAGTTATAATGCTCTTCTCTATCATTTCATTATAATTTGATGAATGGTTGCTGCTATCATCAATTGAAGACGTTCACAGCATCTTTTTGTAATACATTTAATTTACTGCTGCATTGCAGATGATAATATTGCACTGCTAATTGCTCCAGACAAACATAGCTTTGTCTAAAGCTTTGTAAGGCATCTATAATTCTAATTAGTCTAATAAGGCATTAAGAAAACATGTTTGCACTGAAATATTAACAATTACTTTGTTTAAACACTCATGGATTAGCGCTGTTATCAGCGCTATAGTGGTTATGCTGTTTGTGGGAATGAATATTTGAAAGCATCATTGCTGATCATGTATATATGTAGTAGCTGTCTAGTTGATTTGTTTGTTACTTGCATCCAGCTATCGGCTGTGTGTGTGTGTGTGTGTGTGTGTTCACTCCTCACTAGGGATTGGTTAAATGCAGAGGTCACATTTCGGTTATAGGTAACCATAACTGACAAAAACATTTTTGTCAGTTTCACTTTCAGTGCCTCTGGTCAGCATTTTAAAAGTTGTGGTTTTCCCTGCACCATTTACACCAAGAAGCCCAAAACACCACAAGAAAACATTCACTGAATATCACAGTATTGTTTAGTGATTGATTTTTATAAGCAGTTGTTTTAGAAATAAAAAACAAAAGGTTTTTGTGAGACCTCATTCTTGATTCCGCCTTTGTAAATACACTCCCTCTCCTGAGCTACATCATCATCCTAATCTTTAATAGGAGCCCTCACATGGTCAGATGCCCTGTAAAAATAATACAGAATAATAATACTGACTGTCACATGCAATTGTAGGGACTAAACACAACGTGCTTACTTTAGAGTTAGCTGTAGAGTAAATGCCTGAATAAAACAATATTAAAACTGTGAGCTGAACCTATAAATAATGTCTTCTGGAGATTAATAATGTTTAAATTTTCCCTCACCTTTCCCTCACAATACTCAAGGAAATATTTGTACTGGATGGGCAGATTAAGGATGAAATACATGAAACCCTCCACACCCATACAGACCAGGTTCTTTTACACAAAGTCCCATCTGAATAGATTCATTGCAAACTTCTCTCTCTGCCACAACAGAGAATGAAGAGTACAGTCAAGCAATCAAACACTATCATATGAGGTGCCAGACACTAATTAATCCTTTCAGACACAGTGGTCACTTTGAAAAACCACATGTCCTTTGAGTGATGCATCATAAACATTATCAACTTGGCTCATGAATATTAAGTAGGTGTTAATTCATTATGTTAAAAAATGTCATTATGTGACATTGGCCCAGTAGTTCTTACTGAAAACAGGGTGTTATGTATGGTGATACCTATCAAATCATTCTGTCAGTCTGAAAGACTTTTTCGTCTCTACTGAAAAGTATTATGGAAGCTTTTATGCTAATCAACGCATAAAACAAATTTGCATAAAGTGCTGTGCGCCACCTAGTCTATGAACTTTTACAGCCACTTATACATAGTGAAAGACACTTTAAAACATTTTTTTAAATGGCACTTGAGCCCTAGACTGCATAATCAAACCCAGTGAGGATTTCATCCTGATGGTTTGTTAGTCATTCATGCCAATAAAATTACATATTTGAAAGAAATTCTTTCTTCACATGACAGTCTTTAAAAAACGAATTATTTGGTGCAACAGTTTGTCTGTTATCTGATGTCATGTGACACCCTAAAGACTTAGGGTGTCACATGACATCAGACTTAGATGACATACAGACTTAGCTATAACTGGCCATAGACGTCCATGACTGCCTGATTCATGGCCATATCAATGAGACCTTGACTAAGACAGAAGTGAAGAAAGACCAGCAACACTTTCTTCCGCACCCCATTAAACATCAGCAAAGACTGAAGGGATTTGGAAGAAACAAGGAAATTCTTATAAATCATAACATTTATCCACAGTATAAACATGGATTTCAAGCCAAAATGTCCATCTGTGTAACTTCAAAGCATTATTAAGCAACAAATTCTAACTTTATATGAGAATCGTGACAGATGTGGCTGTAACTTTACCCTATTGTTCTCAAAGAGCTCTAAGATAAAGGTGATGCTGTTGATACCAAAAAACAGGCTGATGCAGGAGAGGGAAACGTATGCTGTGCTGGGAATTCTGAAGATGTAGGACATGGGGTATATCATGGGAGCCACTGACCACCTGCAAACAACATGGAAAGAAATCACGTTGTCCAATAACTAGACACATTATGTGGGTTAAAATACAGCATTTAATTGAGTGACCAGCCCATAGAGACATAACAGAGCGACCAGTGCTGGGAGATTGGTGAGTTATTTCTTATCAAAGGCCACAAAAATACCCCCAACCATCACTGTTCTAACAGAGTAGTTCACCTGGCACAAACAAACTCAAGGGATGTGAGCCATCAAGCAGCAGTCCAAAAACATCTAGCAACGACTACTGATTGACATTTACAAAAGCATTGCTTAAAACAATGCTGATGAATCGCACAATGTCCCAGAAAAAGTTGGCGACCCTGTAGACCACAGGACTGACTCCACTAACAAACTACAGATGTTTGGCTTTGGGGGCACGTTCCTGAAAAAGATAGAGGACAGAGCTGGCTGGAATGAAGGCAAAGATGACGCAGATGGCGTCCACTGCGTCCACCGATGTGGTCAGACTGTTAAAGAGCAAAATTAGAGTTTTACAACAAAAATGGAAAGTTTCAAAACCTTTTTCCTAAACTTGAATGTAGAAGCAAAATTTGAATTACCTGAGAACAAAATGTACTTTAAATAGATTTGTCAGAAAATGAAATGTATTGTCTGATCAATTACGTGATGTAATAAATGAATCAACCTAATCATAATTTATCACAAATCTATATATGCTAAGGAAAGCCAAACAAAGATAATTAAGACATTCAATTATTGAGTCAGACAAATGTACCGAAAAGATATTACAAAGAAATTACTTACACTAAATGAATGTGTTAAACTGACAGCCCTCATATATATTTATGCATGAACAGCGCAATGACTGAAACAGTAAATTAAATATGTGTCTGTGACACTAACACAGTGACCTCTGACAGCTGCTGTTTGGTGCGGTTGAGTGGGTGCTTAATTACAGTAATGCTGAATTCTGCTGGATTGATATGTGGTGGCAGCACAGAGAACAGCACTGTTAGCCACATACAGGAAAATACAGAACACCATGGTGTGCCAACCATTGTTTTTATACCACACCTGTAATGAGCAAAAAAAGAGAGCAAAATAAAGCCACATCCTACAATTAAAGTTTCTTAATCACAACTGTTTTTAAAGCAATTAAAATGCTTGTTTTCAAGCAGAACATTTTAAAGTTGGATTTTAAATTATTAAATAATTGAAAAGTGTTTTTTGATAGCTTCACATTCACATAATGAAATATGTATAGTGTGACTTAAGTGTCACATACATTTACACATATTCACCATTCATCCAAACTGGGACAGAAAGTTTTGGATCTCATCATGGTCCACATCAAGAACTGGCAGTTGTCCACCAACACACAGTCCACCATACCTGAAAAAGATGAGTTTAATAATGAACTATAAGTCAATTCCTGAGACATTCTGCAGCAATAAGCAGATTTCTGGGTTTCTTACTAATACTTTCAAACAGAGAACTATTTACAGCAACTACATCAAACATCCACACAACCAAATAAAGACAACTTTATCTTTGTCCATTCACCCAATAGTTGCTTCTCAAACTGCACAGAAGGAAAAAACAGCAGTCTATATCAAACATTAAATAAAGATAACAGTAAAAACCCACTGTAGCTATGTAAGGAGCTCTCTCAGCAACGTCTGTATGAAGTACTTCAACTCTGGATGAAATGGCTGCTCATTACTGAGATGCAGAAGAACAGTGAGGAATTTAATGAATCTCCATGAAAACTGGTTTTATAATGTTTATGAGTATGTTGATGAGAAGAGTGTTCACCTGATGAAGGTAAACTGTGTTCCGTACATCCATGGATCAGTTTCAACCTGTCAACAAACCAGCACTAGCTGGCAAACATCAGTGTGGACTAGCATTTATGCTGGTCTAGGTGGGTTTTCCATCAGGGCGCAAAGCCACTGCTGTGAAGTGCTACCTCATAACACTAGCTCAATATAAAGCATAGCACCTCATTTATTTAATGCCTTTTACACCGACTGCAGACTTCTCCACACGGCACAGTCACAACTGACTGCAGCTTATTCAAAATATAACAAAAACACAAGCAGTTTTATTGAATCAATGATGAATCAGAGCAGTGATGCTCTCCATGTTCCCTGAACAGAGAGATGATTCATTGATTCCAAAATGATTCATTTTAACTAAAGAAGCCACTTATGTGCAGGTGGAGCATGTGAAGATGATTCACACTCATTCTGAAACATACAGTCAAACAACTCTTGCAGTACACAGCATTTGTCTCTTTTTTGCATTAACCTCTTGGGTGATTGCCAGGGTGTTGATATGTGATTGTTAAGGTGTTCTGTGAGTTTAAGTTTGTTGCTATGTAGTTGCTAGAGTTTTCTATATGGGTGCTAGATGGCTTCTAGGGTATTTAGTGCCTAAATCACAATAAACTGGAGGCCAATGTTCCTGGAGCTAGTGTGATAAAAGCTGAGCCAATAGCTCTTACATTCAAAACACTTTAAAAAGAGCTTATTAACCGAAAAACAAACAGTGCAAAAAAACATCTCAGTGCTTAATTTTTAAAAACAACACAGTCTCCATCACAGAAGTCTCACCTCCTTGTTGCGCTTGTCTTTCATGCGACACAAGTGCCACTGCGGTGCAGTTTGATGACAGTCACTCAGCAGGTCACCATATTACTGTGCGTACTGAAAAAAGTGTATGTGTATGCGACATGGATCGTTTAAAATGTAAGCTTGTAATGTTATCTTTGGCCAGCAGATGGTGGTATATGTACGGTACTTGAGCAGCATGTCTCAGATAGAGCATCTAGAGTAGGGGACCACTCTTGTTAGCTCATCCAAGATCATCGCCCTGGACCCACCCACAAAAGCCAAAGCCACTGATAGCTTTCTCTGCATACTCCCTAAACAGAGAAGCAAAGCTTAGTTACACATAAATTATAATTTAAATGTAATTTACATTTATTATATTGCTGGTCTCTTCAACTTTGCCAGTCTGGTTTGGGGATTTGGAGCATTTGTCAGTCTGCCAGGATAGAAGACCAGCTGAAAACCAGCTTGGCCAGGCTATAAAACCAGTTTAAACCAGCAAACTATTTTAAGCTAGTTTAAGAAGGGATGTGAACCTAAACACTTATTTAGGTCACACAATTTACATCTGGTTGATCACCTTTATCGACAAGAGAACAGCATTTCAAATTTTATTATTAGAAGAAGCCTAATTTAATCCCTCCACTAACCCAGATTAGATCCCAACATGCTGAGCCTCAGTGTCCCTTGTCCCTCCTGTATATAAAGGTTCTGAGCTTCCTCGTGTCTTTTATGGCAGTTTCAGGTGCACCAGCATGTCCTCGACCTCCTGCTCTGCTTCCTTGCATGAACGACCCTTCATTGTAGAGTAGAAGAGAATATGCTCCTCTACTGTCAGACTGAGGAGGGCTAGAACAGAACACACACATATGATCAATATGAATTCAGAAAGTAATCATACTGCCTCATATCTCAGTATGTCATTATGTCTGTATAGATAAAGCCCTCATTGGTTAAAGAGAATGTTGTACTGGGGCACATTCCCAGTAATTGATATATGACATGCTTGAAAATTTAGGAAGGTAGACTTCTCAGAAAAAAATATGAATAAACTGCTATTTAGAGCATATAATAACAAGAATTTACTATTCTTTGTAAACAAAATTGACATTTTTCACTTGTTTTGCCTGTAGCTCGTAATTAGCCTGTGCGCATTCCAACTTATTTTAAAACCAATATATCCTTGGAAAAATTGGCTTTATGAGGACTGCAACATTTGTTTGATTTCCCATGCATGAGCGTCTTTGTTTAATAGTTTGTTTCACCGTAGGCTGATTAAGCTCTATGGAAGCCTAAACCTGTGTAATAGCACCATATAGCCAGCAGAGGTCACAATAAAACAATCCTGAGAAAGGCTGGCTTCTATTGTGGACATAGTCTCAATGATCAATGCACATGTAGAATGTGGTGTTAGAGAATCATCAGATCTACAATGGCTGTGGATTGGGACTGACTCTTCTAAACTTCAAACAGACACAAAAGCTTCCTAAAATAATTTCACACAATCTGCCACATACAGTATATATAAGTGTTCAGGTGACAAATATCTAAAATATAATCCATTACTTCATGAGCATTTTGTCCTGTGCCCATTTTCTCCCTTTCTCTCATGTGAAATTATTTTATACCCCTTTTATGTCTCATGTCCCAGGAAAGGCGAATTTGATTGACAAGAGAGTGAGTAAATAATGACTACTTTTTAGGTTTCGGGTGAACCATCCCTTTAGCAGGTGAAGTTATATAAGCAGGGCAGAGGTGATCTTAGACTAGCCTTAGTGAGTTTTCCAATCACATCATTGATGTAACAGGGGTAGGGCATCTCCGCAGGTAAACACCCAAAGGCCAGTCATGACCTGTCTGTAACTTTAGTATACAATGTTCAATCAAGTCCTGCAGGTAGACAAAACCTTCCCAGATGTAGCATAGTTCCTCCACAGGGTCTGCCCTGAGGCCAGGGTCCCAGTACCTGAGAGAGACAACAGAGGGGAGGAAAATTATAATGAAAATCACTTGGTAAAGTGACATTAGTTCTGAGCAAAAGTCTAGCAGTAATTGCTTATAGAAATCTCTTTTTTGAAATTTTGAAAATCTAAACTTATATATTTCTATGTGTGGCTTATTTGTCCAAATATCTGGACAAATATCCAGATCACTTTTCCTTATGTACAACTTTGCATTAAAATGTCATAGCATCAGGATTATGTTGGATGAATTTGAATTGAATTTAATGCATTTAAAATAATAATAAAATAATAATCAGAGTACAAAAAAATACAATTTGTAATTCAATTCACACTGTTTGTTTGTGCTGGCTGCAATCTGCATTATGCCAACATAATGAATACACAAAGATCCCACAGGCCCACAGTGTCATTCAATCTCTGACTATTTGTCTCAAATAGGGGACGGCTACAATGAGATCGGACCAGACTAACACCTGCAGGCATGTTTTGTGTTTCAGAGAGAACCTCAGCAGTAAATAGTGTCACTTTGCAAAGCAAACAGGCAAAGCACATACGATTGTGCTGCTTTTCCTCTTATGACAAAATAACAATAACGATAGTGTGCTGGGTCACGACACCTCACACAAACAATTACTAGATCTTCCATTCTTTCCCTACACAATCAATTGTTATTTAAAATCTGTATCTGTATGTTCTGTGAAATGATGGAAACCTAAATATAATGTTGCTTCAATGATCCTCAATACAATAGAAAAAATGTGTTTAATGTATATAGTGTTTGTATTTTTTTTTTCACCTTTCCTAAAGCAATAAAATCTCATTATTTAATAGAGACAATATTTTACAAAGCTTCACTGTGATCCAGCATGAATCTTTGAAGGGCAAGGAGACCATTTCTAGATTCAGTTTTACTGTGTCTCATAGTTCTCTGTTAGACTTTATTTATGAGACTGTATTGTGGAAATTAGCAGGCTATACATATACATCTAAACCATTTGTGCAACTGCAATGCTTTGTCGTATGACAACACTTTGGGGAACAAAATATCCACTATGCCATGCCGACAAGTGTCTGTCCTGTGGCTGAGTTGTCCGGGCTAAAAATCTTATGAAGCTGTGTGGGAAGAAGCCATCATAAACATCTTAAATGACAGGTCTTTGGTCCAGGGGTACATGTCCATGAAAACCAAGAACATGCAGGTTCAGAGCTTAATGGGTCATCTGGTTCTCATCCATGTACCCAACAAACTTATCCAGACATACACACTAATGGGATTATGAGAAAGTGTAAGTGTCAGAGTATAAAAAACAATAGATGAGTGAATGTTGAATGTTGAATCTTGTATCAGTCCTGTGGAGCTGTATGTATATGTTATGTTATGTGTTAATTCCTAAACTGATTAATCACTAATTTGAAACTTTGGAATTGATTAGGCAAATTTTAAAATAAAAAATATACTTTTCTTGATACGTTTTTAAACCGCAACTTTAACACTATAGTGTTAGGGGTTTGTTCAAATCCCAATTCTCTTAGTATGTGCAACAGTATACTTGCCATAGCAAACACATTAGTTTGTTTCTCACATTGCTGAAGCACGTCTCCATACAGCAGGCCTCTCATTCTCAAAGCTCTCCATTGACATGGAAAAATCAGAGCCTGTGTTGGCTCTTCACTGGAGATCTTCTGCACAATAGCTGAGAGAACATGCCACCAAACTGAGGCCTCCAAACTCCTAACCAGAGCCGAGAGGCCTTCAAACTCCATGCACCATATCTAATGGAGTCATTCACAGTACTGTACAATGCCACCAGAGGCCCTGAATACACAATCCAATGGAAAAGCTCAATGGGACCCCCCACAGACTTTACATGTACTTCCAGGGCTCTACACATGTTCTTTAGAAGCATAATATTCTGAAACGTTTAGCAGTCTCAAAAACAAATTCACCAAAATAAAAAAAAATTAAACCTCCAGGAGTTTTTCATTGGTGGTTCATCAAGGCGTCAATCTTCACAATAACAGCTGAAGTTTCAGCTAGGCTTTGTGGTGACAGCTATAGCTAATAGGCTAAACGGGCTGGGTTTGTTTGTAAAGCACAGAGGCTCGCCGCTCTGATCCAAACAAAGGGAGGCTGAGCTGCTCTATGATAGCCCTCTCTCACCATCTTCATTCCACTCTAATCAATTTGCAGAAAGAGGCCTTCGGCTTGCAGACGGGGGACGATCGTGGTCGGGGAGGTGCGGTAACAGTGTAACAGAGTGGAGCTGAGTAATTTGCCCCTCTCGTTCATCAATAAAGCCCCCCATCCACAAGAACAACACGGTGCTGGCAAAGGGTGCCTCTCCCACCCTCTCCCTTCTTAATCATGGCCATACAAAGAGGGGCCTGCATGCTGTTGACAGCTTGCTTGTTCTTCTCCCTTTCACCCATCTGTCCCCGGTGGGCTCTGTATAGCCGTGCTAAGTGGTCTTTCTCACAGTGATGTGCTGAGAGCAATCAGCACTCTGCAGAAGGAAGGCTGTAGTGCTCAGAGCTAAAGAGCCTCTTTCTGTGGAGTGAGCAACAGATCGGGCTGGTATGAGGAGATACTGTACATGGGGTGTCACTGGACCTGGGCTGAAAAGACTGTAGCCAGTTTATTTAGCCACAGCATAAAATGTTTCCCAGCTGCAAGGATAAATCCAGTGACATAACAGCTAAATTATTATTTGGTAACAGAGAGCTCAACTGAAAATAAAATGTGTCACCACTTCACAAAAATGCCACAACCAATTAGTTTTCTGATGTCAAGGGTATTTATAGATAATTAAGTGATAATTAATAGATTCAATAATATATATTTTCTCTAGAACGTTGATAGTTGACTTTAATTGATGATTAATTTAATCTTTTCTAGAAACCCTTGGTGGCAATATAAATAGCCAAAGTAACTCTGCATTATGATATGGCAAACATCTGGCCACAGATGTGATTTATTTCTACTCAAGAAATTGTGATTTCTAGTTACGCAATTGCTATGTCAACAATGGTAATTCATTAAAGAACAGCAGAGGTAAAAGTGGTGTTGAGAGGTCTTTTCTAAGAAATTAATCTCACCTCACTGTAAGGGTTCAAATGGTGTCATCACTCAGCCTGAATGAGCCTGAAGTTGTGCATGTTTATGTATCTGTGCTCCTCTGGGCCATTGTGCAGGAAGTTGAGGATGTCTGTGGTAAATTCTGTGTCTTTAATACATTTGTCCAGGAAGTCCATGAAAGTGGAGTTTTTCTGAGTGTCCTACAGTGGGAGGAAAAACACAAGGTGCATTTTAGTTGCTACAGCCCATCATAGCTATGTTTACATCCACAACTTTTCATAAATTCAAATAAATTTTGACTGCAGATTCTGACTGTAATGCACATACAGTATGTACTGTAAACAGTGTGATGAAATGAAAATATGTTTACACGTTCATTTTACATGTGCGTCCTGTGTACAAATCCCAGACGTGAACCCCATTAAATGACTTAAGCCTAAACTGAAACATCAACTGCGGGTCTGACCCCATAAACTTCATCAGTGTATGACCTCCCTGATGCTGATACTGTTCAACAAGTACCTACAGGTGTGGTCACTCCATACAATACATTCGAAATCCAATAGTTCACAATAGTATAATAGTGAAACCAAATACACATCTTATTTGGTTAATCTAGCATCTGTTGAAGCCTGGTCAATTGAAGTAAATGCAAAATAATCTTGACCTATATGTGGGAATGGATTTACTTTTATACATTCCATACCATGACAGCTCATACAATCTGAATACAGAATCCCATAGGAGGTTACAAGGTAACTAGAAGACAACAAAGGGTTTGATGTATTCAGAAGATGATATTGATATTGTGTCATGTGAAGAGACAAAGAGAGGCAGAAAGTGTGTGTGTGTGTGTGTGTGTGTGCGTGCGTGTGCGTGTGTGTGTGTGTAACCCGTATTATGTTCATCTCCACGCTGTTCTGAAAGAACTCACAGAGCTGTGGTCCCTGTTCCTTCCAGGCCTTCCCCATCTTCTGCAACCTTTCCAGCTCCTCAAAGCTGGTGTTGGCCTGGAGAACACACACACATACACATATGCTGTATAATACTATAGGGATTGGCAGCATCAGGCACCTGCAGTCAGGCATCTGCAGAGCTCCTGGGATGTACAATGACAAAGTATTGACTCAGCAATGTTCTGGCTCAATGAAACGGAAACAACCATCCAGATGCAAAATATAAGTTAATTCATGTTAACATTAATGTTTAATAATAACCATTGCTTTATACATTGATGTGTCCTTAAATTATTGAATATTAAACTATTGTAATTCATTTGAGATGATTTAATACATTATGCTAATATTATAATTCACAGCTAAGCTCAAGCATGCTTGTGTATGACTAATGATTAATGGCCCCCACATGGATATCACATGGACTGCATGTATCATTTGATTAACAATGGTTACAGGGACAGTGCATGTGTTAGAGT
>JAZGTK010005904.1:0-21628 GCA_036877625.1 Ambastaia sidthimunki
GATACACTGACCCTCAGGGAGAGAGAGAGACTCAAGCGCAGGGTAACGCGTTCAGATCTCCTTCCAAAAACACACAACGCTATTGGTTGATCGTATGTTTGGCTTGATTTTTGGTGTTGAATATTTGCTGCAGATTTTGGATGAAATCGACGAGCATGGCATTAAGATCTATCATCTCCCTGATGCAGAGTCAGATGAGGATGAAGATTTCAAAGAGCAGACCAAAATTCTCAAGGTATATGTTGTGTGTTTGTCATCTTACATCTTCTAAAATAATCACAGCTTAAGCAACCAACCTTTTCTTTGTTCTTATGTTATATATGTTAACTTTTCTGTTGAAGCTAAGTTGAAACTGGGTTACAATCTGTAAAATATTCTCACTGTTTTACTGTTACAGGCCAGTATACCGTTTGCTGTAGTGGGATCCAACCAGCAGATTGAAGCTAAAGGGAAGAAGGTGAGAGGACGTTTGTACCCGTGGGGTGTGGTGGAGGTGGAGAACCCTGAACACAACGACTTTCTTAAACTTCGCACCATGCTGATGTGAGTTTGACTTTTCACCAAAACAATCATTCCTCTCAAGTCAAGAATCAAGATTTCTACTCATTTTTTGTATTGGGAATATATGTTATTGTGTTTATATGTATTAAGTCCTGAATGATGGTTGTTGGTATCTGCAGCACCCACATGCAGGACCTGCAGGAGGTCACTCAGGACCTTCACTACGAGAACTTCCGCTCGGAGCGCCTCAAGCGGGGCGGCAGGTTGTCTTCCCATGGTTACATTCTGCCTCTGTCGCCTGCGTACGTAACGCTCTGCCTGTCTTTTTCCACCTCCTCCCCCAGCCTCCATGAAAAAGATTTTTTATTGGCTGCAGCCACATATTGTTTGAATATCCCAAAATATTCTGATATTTATGCTAAGAAAGATGTAGATATCATATATGACATATGTAGAGCCACTTCTCAGTTTTGTTTAATACACACAAAGTGATAACAAAAGCAATCGTATAAGGAAAAGAGAAGCATTGCTGTGGCATGTTAACTGTGTTAAGAAAGCCTGAGAACATTCCAGCTATTAGAGACTAAAGCTTCAGTGTTAATGTGTGGTGTAGTTGTGTTATGTTCATTCTACAGCGTTGACTCGGGCCTGTGATGTCTGAGTCTAGTAGATCTTCAGCTGTAAGTCAGATCTTTGTTTGTTAGAGTACAGGAGGGGGAGGCACTGCTGGGGGCTCAGTCGCAGCTCCACCTATTCTTCAGCCTAACGCTGTTTCTACACCTCTCACAGTGCACAGCCTTTATTTCACCATCTCTCACTCACAGATTCACACGTTTGTCCCACAACTTTCTGCTACGCTCAGCACACGCTTGCACTAATTACTTGAGTTTGTCACTCTTGTCTTAACTAAACTCTGCATCTCAAAAGCCTCAATGCCAAAGGGTTACTAATCCTCAAAGAAATGTCTCTCAAAGACCCCATAAAATCACGTGTACACATTTCTATTGTGTGGAACCAGTAAGGCCTGGGTGATCATACACACACACACACAGACAGGTTTGGAACACACTTAGCTAGTCTGTTGCTAGTGGTATTAGGAACATTTTCCTTCCAGAACACAATTCACTGGACCCAAATCTGTGTAGTGCCAGATGGGTCATAAATAATTTTGGTTTGCTTCCCCAGAAGTTAAAGACTGTAGGAGGTATATAAAAACTTAAGTAAAAATTTAATTTAAATAAAAATGAAATGCACTTACGAATAAAAATGTCCTTAAAGCTAATAGATCCACAATACATTAATTTTGTTTTCATGGGGTCTTTAAAAGGCGATTTTCGATAATTCAGCACTATCTTTCGTCCACTGTTTTGTTTTAATAAGAAAATCTCACATTTGGGTATATTTGCCTTAAGCAGATGCATAAAATAAGCATTTGTGTATGAAGGTTTGTAAAATATGGTTGCATATGAGACCCCTAACACCTGCCCACCTGCTCTGTGTGACACAGGAAGGCCCCGGAGCCAGAGCAAATGGACAAGGACATGATCCTGCAGGAGAAAGAGGCTGAGGTACAGTGTCTCAAAGCAGACAGTCTAAACGTTAATAACACTAATAATTGAGTATAAATTTGTGATCGTGTTTTGTGTCTGTCAGCTGAGACGGATGCAGGAGATGATCGCTAGAATGCAGGCACAGATGCAGAAGCAGGGGGATGAAGGAGACAGCCCACACCTGTGAGGAATACGGTAAGAGCCTGTTTACCTGCTATTAACACCCGTCTCCTGTAACCACTGAGATCTGATTTCTTTATGGGGAAGATCAGATTTCAGGACTAAATACTACATCAGTGATGCTGCAGCACACCGATGCTCTTAAATATGTTTAAATGACTTTAAATGTGACGGTATATGTAGTGTTGTTAAAGATGCAATTATGCACTTGTTTTATGTTTCCCTTAGATGCTGACTTGTCATTTGAGCTTGATCCAGTCACTCACACAAGCTGTAGCGGAACTGATGCTACAGTGTATATGAAGAAAGTGGGGAGACTGGTCCATAGCTCAGCCTGCTTGCCATTATCTTAGTTTCTTTCATACTTTCACTATTCTTGTGAAAGCAATATTAAGTTCTTTGTGATATTTACTCAGATGCTGTATGTAACATTCATTCATTCATTCATTCTAGCACCTCTATATGCCAGTAATCAAAATGAAGAACAACTATCAGTTATTAACTCTGTGGACCCCACCGATAAGTTAATGTTTATATTCTGTTACAAAAGCCAAATACTGCTGGTAAAGAACCTTCGTCGGCACCTTTTGTAGTGTCTCTTTTGGGGTCATTTAAGACCATTGAAAGGGCTTTCTGCCCCATTTTTTTACAATCTGCAGTAGCAAAATCACTGTGAACAATTCTAGCAGTTCTTGAATTTGGGTAGCATGGTGGCAGCTATTATGCTGTGTTTTTGATAATTCATTTTATACTGTTTATAAGTGTTGCCAGAGAGATTGAGTTTTTAAAGTAGTTCTCTCTCCCCTGCATGAAGAAGTCTTTGTGTCGTGCCATTTTGTGGAATGGCCCCCAAACAATTGAAAAGGCAGGTATACTGTGACCTGTAATGCATTCCTTATACTGTCTAGTGAAGGAAAATGGGTGAATCTATAAAGCAAATTCTGGTTTTGGTGTTTTTTTACTGTCATGTAATATCGGACATTGTTCTGGTCTGAGTGCAATGTGAAATTTGGTTACTGAAGTGATTTACACGCTTTTGTGCTTTTTGACCTTAATGCATGCCAAGTTTTTACCTCTCTCCAGGTTCTGTGGTTTATAATGATTATTTAAACTCTGACTGAAATAGATTCATTTCTGTGTGATAATTAAATACATAGATTAAAACATTTAAATGAAATCCGAAATGGGATTATATCTTACTAAAAAACTCTCCATAGTTTCTCTTGAAAACTACAGCAACATTCCACTTAAAATATTTCACTTGAGAACTTTGTATTGAACCATTATTGTCTATCATCTTGTAATAAAATTTTATATTAAAAGCAGTTCTTGGTGTTTGTTTTATGTGTTAGTTGTTAATTTTTGTTTTGCATTACCTAATTCTAACCTACCATCAATGAACAATATATTTTTACAGCATTTATTAATCTTTATTATATTAGTTATTGCAAACAACTTTTCATTATTTCATTTTCTAGAATGTATTTGTAAAAATGTTTTAATTTATTAGTTAATAAATGCTGTGTAAGTATTATTGGTTCATGTTTCCTGTTTGTGCAATGGCTCGTTACGGCCACCAGAGGTCGTAAATAATTACATAACTAAGAAAAGCGTACACACACAAATATTAAACTTAAAGATGTTGCATACCTAAAGTTTATTTTTTTATATATTATTCTATAATAAAATAGTATGAAACTCAGTACATTGTTGTATCACTAAAATAATCGGTGTGGGGGGCTTGACCTATTGACTGTACATAGATGAGCATACTTGAGCTCATTAGCTTCTTAGTAAACACACAGACAGGTCCATTGAGTCAGTTCATATACTGTATCTGTTCACAGATAAAATCTGGCCTGTTTTCTGAAAACCTACTATTTAATAGTAGCAGGTATACAAATATACAATATTTAGTGCGATATCCCAAAAACAAGTAAAAGAAAAATTTGCCGTCAGATTTGTATATTCATACATTCTCTAAAAACATTTAAATTTAGTTTTGCTTCTCAGGTAAATTTATCATTATAAGGATGCGTGCATATTTTTACTGCAGAAAAGACTAAAGTAAAGGGATAGCTCACCCATAAATTCATCATTTATATACCTGCATACCATTCTTAAACAAAATATGACTTTTTATTACTTCTGCAGAACACAAGATATTTTGATGAAAGAAACAATCCCTCATTCTTCAAAATATCTTTATTACTCCACAGAGAGGAAGTCATACACGTTTGATACAAAATAATGTAAACCATGACAGCTATTTTTATTTTTGGTGAACTATCCCTTTAAGAACATAGTGTTTTGCTGTGCAGATAAGCAATCATTGTACATAATTTCATATTGTGTAAAAGAACTTTAAATGTGTCTGTGGTTCATGGGAATTTGAATGCACATCTTATGTTTTATGTAAATCAATTTTAAAACCTTTTATAAAATATTTAGAAGGAATTTACACAAATGTGTAATGACACACACCAGTAAACCACACAACACAAAGTTTCCATAAACACTTTATAATGGAATTTTGATTTAACATGTAAACACAGTTTGCTCAATGACATGGCTTTTTTAAATACTTTCCATTCTATAAAGAAAATTGTAAAAATATTTAATCATAACTAATTAAAAGATCTCTGGGGGGGCTTCTGACAGGTGAAAGAAGGGCAAATATGTTATGGTCCTGATGGTGGTTTGAGGCAGAAGGGGTGGGGTGGGCATCAGCAGGTGGAGGGGCTTCATCGTGACGACGGTGTGGTGTTGCCATTCAGAGCAAACCTGCCACAAGAAAAAACTCAAGGGTGTCAAAAATCATTTCAGTCATTACCAAAGATCACAAGATTACAAGTTTTCTTTCAAGTGAGGAAGCATCACACATCACTATTTATTTATTTAACAGCAACGTGTAGGTTGAGTGATTTATATTTCATCTGGTTGGTTCTTTAAACTCCTGTTTAGTACTATGGTACTACCATTGTGTCCTTAGAATATCATGGCACTCAAATATGGTGATCTTTTAGTACCACTGTATTACCATCCGGTACCATACGAGTACATTATCATAAAGTTCTGCCCACCTGCACATTCTCTCCATCATGTGTGTGACCAACAGGTCAGATATACCAGGGCAGGACTCCTCTGCCAGGTTAAAAGCATTCTCCAGCTCCTCTATGGCACCCATTCCACCCCCACAAACCCTCCTCTTCTCCTTCAGCTGAAGACAAGACAGACTCTCATATAACTCCACAACAACAGAACTTATCGCAGTTCTTTACACTTAACTGTTGGCTTATCTGCTGCAGCTTTGACAATATCAGTCAAATATAAGTGTTTGATTACACATTGAAGGTGAGAGCAAGAGAGTGAGTGCGACTTATTGCCTGTTACCTCTCTGAAGATGGGCGAGACCAGCGCTGACAGACACTGTGACTTGGGCTGTCTCTGTACAGTCTCTGCTGCCTGTGACACAAATGAGACACAGCCACTGGTCACTGTGAACTGTTAATTTTCTTACTGTTAAAATAACAGATTACAGTAAGATTACAATAATAGTTTGAAAGGACATGGGTCTGAGTTAATACAATGACACAGTTGTAATTATTGGATAAAGTATTCCTTCAGTTCCTCACCTCCGAGTCTGTGTTCGTGTAGCCCTTCTGGAGCTTGTTCATGGAGCTGGGCCGGACTGTGGGGAATGTCCACACAGGACACTGGTCTCTGTCATCACCATCTCCATCCCTGTAAGGGTATGAGGAGAAACACATAACCTGCTTTAATTTAAAGCTGTAAATCACCAGCATCAATTCACCAGTTGTTCAATTAAAAGGCTGAGGAAAAGAGAGGAGACAGACATGAATAATAGATCATGATGGTGTTTAGAGGCTAAGAGTTATTGATTATATGTACATCTTGATGGATGGATGACATACATGTCAGAATCATCTGAGCTGGACTCGTCACCATGGCCTTCAGACTTCCAGCGGCGGTACCGGTCAATAAGTTCTGTCAGATAAGACGTTTTCTTGGTGTAGCGTGTGATGAATTTGTGCTTTAGTAACTCCTTGGCAGTGGGCCGCTGGATGCAAGCAGAACAGAATGGTCCTGGTCAATACCCTCAATGCTTTTACTTACCTCACAAAAGACTTCAGAATAAAATCTCTGTGCTTGATGTCAAGACAAATAATTTACATTCTTGAACAAATTCTACTCAGGCTCACTTGGAAAATTCAGTACCAACACCAAATACTCACAAAACGAGGGTCTTTATTGAGGCAGGCCTCCACAAACTCCTTGAAGGGTTTGCTATAGGAGCCTTCTAGTGTAGGGGGAGTGTTCTTGGGTATAAGAAACAACACTCTCATCGGGTGCAGATCGGAGTTCGGAGGCTCCCCTTTTGCCAGTTCAATTGCTGTAATTCCCAAGGACCAAATATCTGCCTGTAGGAAAAATGCAAACAGATACTAATGATAAATAACTACTGTTGTGCTGTATCTATTTATTTATGAAAACATAATAGTAATATTAATTGCTAGTTGTTTCACACTAAAACTCCACCAGGAACAATTTTCATTCCCACACTGCAAAACTCCTAAGCATTATTCTAAGCAAATTGTGCCATGCCCTTTAAAGGCTGAGAGCTTGGGAATTAATTTTACCACCCCGTCCTTTTCACCAAATTGCTGAAAGTGTATTTTCACAGCTCCGTGGGCACATTTGCGTATTAAAATTCTGACAGTGCATAGATCTCATAAACGAGCAGACTGTTCTCTTGCATTTTAAGGGAAGCCCATTCATTTATTTCCACACCTTAAAGTCATACGCAGACTGTTTGATGACCTCTGGGGCCATCCAGAACGGAGTTCCCACAAAAGTGTTTCGTTTGATTTGGGTGTCTGTGAGCTGCCCTGCCACACCAAAATCTGCCAACTTCACATCTCCCTGTTCAGACAGCAGTACGTTGGCAGCTACCAAAAGACACAAGCATGAGTCATCGGCGCAGTGCTCTGATTTCACAAGAAACTGCAACATACAGAGTCCAAATGATTAAATGTGAATACATTCCCAGCTGGCCCGATCGAGTGGGCAGACGTGCATGTTATTACACCTTTGATATCGCGGTGAATCTTCCTCTCCGAATGCAAGTATTCCAGTCCCTTCAGAATCTCCCTCAGTATAGTGGCAATGTATGTCTCCTCTAGAGGCCCTGGTTTCAACTGAGAGGTGTGAAAGAAGGGAGACAATTTAAATTTCAAGATGCCATAAATACACTCATTTCAATCCCTGAATAACTTCCACTTACTAAATCTAACGCGGAACCACCCCCTAAATATTCCATGATAATCCACAGCTTAGTTCCCTATAAAAGCACAGAAAAATTTGTTATTTACACATAATGACAAAAATACCATTCAAACCACATACACATTTTTTGTATTAATAATGTTTACCTTCAGATATGAGCCATAGTATTTGGTGACATAGGGGCTGTCACACTGGCTGAGAACTGTGATTTCCTGTTGAATGTCTTCTATCTCATCTTCTGCCTCCTCCAGGTCAATGATCTTGATGGCCACGACCTCTTTGGTGCGATTGTTGATGCCCTTGTAGACCTCACCAAAAGATCCCTTCCCAATGCGCTCCTGCTTTGTGAAATATTCCTCCGGATCAAGTCGGGAATTCTGAAGATCAAGTAAAAGACAGTACAGTTTATAATGGCCATTTATTATGACTCCAGACTAAACGGGGAGCTTTTTCATCACTGGTATGACAAAATTGAAACAACAATTCAAATTAAAATAGCAGACATAACAAGTACTAAACGTTGAAGTTGTAATGACTGTCTTTTAAAAGAAATCTTTTTGGATTTACATTAAAACAATTACTTAGACAACACAGCGTAAAGAAGGTGTCAGGCTTTGAGATTTTCAATGACTACAAATTGCAAAGCAATGGCATGCATGCAATGTCAGGCCGGCACTAAAGCTCATTATTATTATTAAAATGACAATGAAACAAATACTAATGGGTACAGAATGAATACAGTCGGCTGGGCTGCGGATGTACCTGATTCTGCATGTCGCGGAGGTGCGCCATCCTGACGCCAGGTCGGTGTGGATGACAGCAGATGTAGCCCTTTCTGCAAAAGGTGGGGTCCTGGAAAACTCTTCAACGTTTAGCTCCAACGATGTCCTGCTTAGCCAGCTAGTTTTTACATATAAAAACACCTCTGCATGTCCTGTTAGTCTACCGTTTTTTCGGCCTCCTTTCCCTCGATGGCGGACCCCGCAACCTGGCAAGAATGAAAGCTAGGTGTCGTGGGAATCCATGTATGAAAGCACCAGTATATGAACAAATCTGCTTCCGCCTTTAAATGTTTTACATTGACCAAACACACGTTCGGGCGGCTCTTCATTTATTGCTTGCGGGAGAGAACAAAATAATAGGTGCGATAGCGCATGCGCAGCTTCTGATTCATTGAATGGGGAACTATGGGAGTTGTTGTTCAATTAGCTATTGGCCCCCACTGACAGTGTACTGTACTGGTTTACGTTTTGTTGAGATTAAAATTTGTTATTTTTAACTTTTGAGACACCCCAACAATATATATGTAAAATTGTAAAAAAAAAAAAAAAAAAATCATTTCAAAGTGTGTAGTAAAGAAGTAAGAAATTAAAAAGTCAAATATAAAAGTGGTCAGTGCAATGCTTCAATTAAAAAACAAAATCAATTTATAACACGTGTGTCAAGTTCTTAAAAATATAAAATGTAACACTTGTGTGGTATCTTGGTTTCATATGAATTTTAAATAGTGTTTTCAACAGAACTATACTAGCGGCCCGTTGCAATGAATGAATGAATGAATGCTTATTAGAATCAGTGTCCTGATGATTAAGGTTGATACAAAGTAAGTCAAACAGTGGCCTTTAATCTGCTGTGTTGGTTTCTAATGAGAAGATTAGTTCGCTTAACATAGACAGCTAATAACTTACCTGGTAAACCACTTGACCAAAGCATGAATGAACTTCCTACTGATTTTTAAGGATTTTTTAATAATAAAAAAATTCTATATGCATGTACAAAAGGATGCATAAGATTTTGTTTGTCTGCTCTTTTAATGTGTGTGTTTTATGTACAGCTTTATGCCATGTAGCACATAATTAAAAATATTTACTTTTGGGTTAAATACTTTCTCATAGATAAAAAGGGACAAATCGTGAATTGTGAACTCCACCAATAAAGGATGCCCTAAGCATTGGTTTATGTTTGGAATAAGCCTAAACCTAAACTTAAATTATTTTACACCTAAGCTTTCTAGGTAGAGAGAAAAAACGCTTCCAAGGGTCTGATACGGACTCAGGTTAACAGCGACCTCCTTTTCACCAAAGCGACCAGACAGAGCGATGCAGTATGACGGTCACAGACCATTTTTACAGCGTTTTCTCTGAAACTTGAGTCTAATGGAAGAGACATGACATGGAAAATCATTGTAAATTAAAAGCAAGTCGGACGGCGGAACTTGACGATCAATTTCAATGTTTTCCCGGATTGGCTGTTTACATCAGAATGAACCTGTGTTAGATAAGCGCAACTGGCCAATCTGAACATTTTTTGTGAAAAGCGCACTTGGCATTGTTAGTAGGATATGGGGTGTTTGTGTTGGGTACTTGACTTTAAAAAGTAAAGTTGCGGTATGTTTTAAATCATGCGAGACATGAACATGTTTCGGCGTTCGGTGTTTGCCGCGGAGATGATGGAGGTTTTTGATCGGACTCCCACGAAAAGAGAGCTCGTCCTGCAGTCAAAAGAGCTTTGTAGAGACTTTATTCACTCAAGAGTAATACGGGAAGGACTAAGTTGGTCCAAAGTTGAGCCCGATCTTCCTGAACCACACAGAGCTCCTGAAGACGTTTCTATAGTGCTTCTTAAATTGGGTAAGAACAAAGAGGGAGTTTAAATTAATAAATGCTCAAGTAGGTGTGATGATGATATTTCAGTATGCAATTCAAAGTTCAATTAAAGTTATTTTCTCTCTTCTTAAGTGGTAAATGTTTTCATGATCTTGTTAACTTCATAATATGATACTGGCAGTGGTGTCAAGCTACAGGTATGTGTTATGTTTTGCAGGAGATGAGCTGGAGAGCATGCGGCCGTATGTATACCGTAACATCGCAAAGCAGCTGAACATTAGTGTAGAAATGGAGGCTGTAGTGTCAGACGCGTTTCTCTCTGTGGCAACAGACATCATATCGATGGGTAAGTGAGCTGAAGGTAAATGAAACAGGTAATTATTTTACGGTATTAAAGCTTTTGTTATGGGACGTATTTGTTAAAGGATGGTCCTGTATTTAAGGTAATCTATATAGACTAATTTTATGATGATGATTATTAACACCAATTCTTTACCCGAATGGCAACTGAGGGTGTTTGGGGCACAACTATTGCAGCACATGTGGGCACTATAACTACTATAAAAGGAATGAATTTAGGGTCTGTGTGGTTATTTTTAAATGTAAATGAAGGTAAAAGCAGTGTGGTCAAGCAGGGTTTAAGCTTAGTGGATATGGTTTTGACCTTAACCTATACGTTTATTATTGAATTCAGTGGTGCATTTGAGAAAGCAACTTTGATGATCAGTCTGATAATACTGTCATGGTGTAGCAACATAAGTTATTTAGAGTGATTTTCCTCCCTGCGGAATATGGGATTAAATAAAACCAAAAAGGACATACCCACATTCTTTCCTTTGTACATATTTGGTCACATATTTTATTTTGGTTCTGCAGCTATTGATGCGCATGGTGGTTGCAATGTAGCATGTAACCATGGCAACATCGTTTCACCGCCGGATTATCTTCTCAGAACCTTTCAACCTTTTGGCCTCTGTTGTAAGCAGTCAGGCAGGGATAGACCTATGAGGAATTACCTGTAACTGTTGAAGGTAAAGGAATGTAAACAGATGGCCCCGTTTGCTTGGCTCATTATCACTGAAGACTGACATGTGTTACAGCTGAGACATGATGGTGTTACCCTCCCTTTTACGTCATTTATACAGAAGAGCTGCCACTGTCCTTGTCTTGTGATGGAGTCCCACTGTCTCAGAGGTGGATTGGGAGTTGCAGACCTTACTTTATATTTGGAATGTTTTTCATATGAAAAAAAACTGTTTTCAGAAGTGCACAAGTTATAATTTCCTTAAAGTTAAAATAGATGCAATTATTAATAATGTTTAACCACATTTGCATGTAAAACCTTTAAAAATTTTAATAGTACATAAGTACACAAAAACACAAAAAAAACACAAGTGAATATATAACCTTCTTAAAAAGATTAGATAGTTGTTTTCTGCTGTGGTCTGAAGTCTTAAAGTTTTAGGTTTTACCTTAATTGCTGAAGACACAAGCTAAGAAACGTTTCTTTTTATAAATTAGTAATGGTCAGTTTTAGAATCTTTTGTTGGTTGCCCTGTGTATTTGTCCTTTGAAATGCAATGATTAATGCCTGGAAAGTTAGGGGTGCTGAAAATTAAATGCTTTGTGGTTTTCTATATGTGCTTACATAATTTCCTTTACTTTAAAGGGATCACATGGGGAAAAGTGGTGGCCATCTATGCTGTAGCTGCTGGCCTAGCCGTGGACTGTGTGCGTCAGGGCCATCCAGTCATGGTGCACACCATAGTGGACAGTCTTGGAGAGTTTGTGCGTAGGAGTCTGGTTCCATGGCTCAGAAAGAGAGGAGGCTGGGTGAGGGGCCTCTGTACCATAAAGCAAGAATAATCCTGACCTCTAGAGGCCGTATGGGGAAATTATCTTGTTACTCATTTGTAGTCAATGTGCATTAATGATTTTCTTTTTAGACTAGTCTAAGAGATTTAAGAGAACAAAACAACTGTAACTGCGATGTTACAGTAAGTGGGTTTAGCATATAAAATAAAAGATTTTCCTTTCTATCACTTTTCTAGGGGGACATTTTAAAATGTGTAGTGAACATGGACTCCAGCGCTCACACTCATTGGCTGTTAGCAACTGTGTTAACGTGGAAGCAATTCTTAAAGACTGTGTACATCTACCTGACAAAGTAGCCTTGTGCAGGAAACCATTCTGATGACAGAGACCTGACTGTGGAGCCCTGGGGATCCCTCTTAGTGGAGTTTAAAGCACATTACCTGGGTTAATCACACCTTAATCTAATTTTACTTTTATCATTTGTTAAAAATTGACTATGCATTGACTTACTGAAACAAATACTATGACCTGACATTTTCTGTGAGGTTGGATAACAGTGTCTTTGTTGCATAAACCATAAATAAGGTCTGGAAATAATGGAGCTCTTTTTGTACTGACAATGCATTGAATGGATGACTGACATTTTATACTGAATGACTGTGTCAACGAGTGACATTACTAATATTTGACCCTGACAATCAAGTGTCAGATTTTTATTTTTACTTTAATTGCTACCATGATGTATATTGTTTGGAGTGTCACTTTGCACTTTGATTTATTATTCAGTTTGGGTGGTGTGCATAACACTGAATTGTGTATGCCTGAAAATAAAGATTTTAACCATGTTTATACAAAGCAATTGAAACATTTAAAGGATAGATAAAGGAAAAGACATAAGACAGATATTTGTCAGTGCTATTTATTTCTTATTAGTACCTGTATCTCCCGGTAATCACCATTTGCATAAAGTATTTTATTAATTGTTTGCTGTATTTTAAACAAAAAAGAAACCCCTTTATACACATAATATCAAATCATATTTGTAGTCACATATATTGCCTATAGCATCCCCCTTGTTTGGTCAGACGTGGGTCCGTCGTCTTCCCTGCCATCGTATCCAACCCACCACCAGGTGGTGATAGTTGACAGCCGGCAGGTGAACTATCTACTTCCTAATTAGACGCCAGGATTTCTGGGAGGTGTAGTTATTAGGCGCTCCAACGCTAAAATTTAACATAACAGAAAAAAAAAAAAAACAAGCCTTTCATATCATCCTTGACTCGGACGGTATACACTTAACTATATCTTATAAGATTTTGTAAGAATGTATTTATTTATCTTATAAGAATTTATTTAAAAACAATTTAAAACAACAGGCGAGCGTTTGTTTATACGAAGCGCACCCTCCTGTTTATTTACCACCCGGTATCATATTGTTCATAAAAATACCAGTATGTCATATTAAGATCTGGGAACCAATCTAGTTATCAGTAATAAAGATGAATTTCAATGCCTTTTCTAAAGCAACAATAGCTGCTTGCCTTGGTCAGTTCTTTAAAGTTTCAAGCAAAGACTGGAGAAAGTTCAACCAGCTGGCAGAAATGCTCCGGGTGAAGCAAAGGAAATGCCGCAGTTTGAGATCGCAAGAAGGTATTGAAAGTATTACTAAGCAAGTTACGAGTTTCAAATGCTGGTTTTATTTGAGTACCCATTCGCTAAATGACATTAATGTAGATTACATCTTCATTTTGTGTGCCGTTTGGCATCTCAGTGCATAAAAACAGCTATCTGGACAGGTATGTTGTGTTGCATTTAAAGATTGATTTAAAAACAGTGTGATCATCAACAGTAGTTTACTGTGTAACTAGACTACAATAGTTAACCAAACTGTGTTTGGTATTTAAATGAATGATTTATATATTAATAATGTTTAAGTGAAGGTTATTTAAGTACTACAGTGATTAAGGATTAACACAAAAATGGACATTGAGAAACACTTGTGTTATGCCTTTTCTATGTTGACTGGTTTAACTGACATTGAGACACGATTTTCTGTACAGTTTCTAATCAGATAAATTCATCTTGCACAACCAGACGTTCAGTAAAAACATTAGATATAATAACTCTTCTTTAATATATCTTTTAAGGTGAAGTGCTCAATTTCTACACCACTAGCATCACCAAACAGAGTTTTGATTTCAAACAATTTCTATCTTTCCCATTGGTCAGACATTGAAAGAGTCCTCAAATTCAAGCCATTAGTTGAGACAATGTTGGGTTCAAATGCTCAAACAAACAGAGCAATGCCAATAGCACCACAGGGAATGGCTTACTTATGGTTGACTGCATATTAGGAGAAAGTTTTTTTTACACAAAAACATTTACACATATCACCTTTAAGTCAGTGGTAAAATAGTAGAATCATAGTGGATGGTCTTTACACAAGGGTTTGTAGATGATGTATGTAAAATTGCTTTTACTGTTGTCTCTCTTAGGCTTTGGTCTTTCGACAGTTCTTTAAGGCATCATTCAGCGCGGCAAGAGCCAGATCAGCATTGGCCTTGTTACAGTTGTATCCCATAAGACCAATCCGCATCACCTAAAAATCAGTTCAGTGGTTAGTTGAAAGCAGAATGAATGGAGTATCATCTACAGCAGAGGTTCTCAAAATCCATAATTTCCTATAAATTATAAAATTGAGCTGTATTATTAGAACATTTAAAAAAAACTTAAACTAGTCTTAATGTTTGGGTTTATTAGAACTTATTAGTCATGTTCCTGTTTATGAAAGCTTTATAAAAACTATGAAACTATGAATATAAAAACATAAGTAATATAGTATATAAGTATAAATGTTGTTGAGTCCAGAAGCAGTTTTGAAAAAAATGACCATCTTGAAAGCAAGAGGTATTAACATGATTCAAAGTGAAATGTGTTCTTAAGGGTCTGTGGAGAATTGTCTCCTTTAAGGGGTCGCTGGGTCCAAGAAGTTAGAGAACCCCTGATCTACAGTAGCTGACAAGCTTTTAACTCACCATGCCAACAGAGGGCCCCAGACCTCCGGTAAACTCTATCTGGTGATGTTTCATTATGTAAGCCAGCATTTCCTTCCAGTTATAGCCCTCGGGAATGGCAATGGTGGTAACTGATGGTAATCTCAAATCCTTTAGAACAAATACCATTTAACCACTTTCCAAGAATTAAGAATAGTGTTATACCCTAAAATAGCAGGTCATCAATAACTTTACCTTGTCTTTGATAAAAAGCTTCAAGCCCAGGTCTTCTAATCCCTTCCAAAAATACTGTGAAACTTCTTTATGACGTTTCCATGAGTTCTCAAGGCCCTTAAACAAACATTATAACATTATTAACCCTGTTATATCAGATAAACCTCTCATTAAACATAAAATCATAATGACCACAGAAAAGACATGATTTTGTATAATACTGTAACAGGTATATACAATACAAATTTAAAACTAAACCAGTTCTACTTTGAAAAAAAGTTAGGGATTACTATATATATATAGTATATATATATAGAAGGCCTTATTTCAGTTATAGACTTCGGGAGCAATATGTTAACCAACATCTATAAATGAATTATTATGACCAGCTAGCCTGTAAATATTTAGTCATACCAGTAAAATATGTATCTAACCCTTTTTTACCGTTTCAGCAAGGACGGCCAGACTTTCCCTCAGGGCAAAAAACCCAGACACAGGTCCTGTGTGATGGTATCTGAAACACAGGTTAGTTATTTAGACAATAACTCAATATTCTACTGAAGCAACATTTATATTTATTTATACAAATGTTTATGTATTTATGCTGCTTACATTCTGTCTGGCTTGCCATCATTGCCCCAGTAATTGGACAGATGGGTCATATCAAGAAGGTATGACACTGGCTTTGTTTTCCTGTTGAACATCTTATGGCTACATTACATTTAGGAGAAAGTAATTAGTGGATTAGAATGACATTATATGTGCAAACATGGTTTTGATGGTTATTTCTCACCATGCTCTTTCACTGAATGAAATAGGTGCAGTGCCAGGAGGAGCATTCAAAGCTTTCTGGGACCCAGTATACAGGATATCAATCTCTGCAGAAAGTTTTATTATGTAGAGCAACACTCGATCATTGGGTAAATATAACCTGTATTTATTACTTACTTTGTTGGTCCATTAACAGTGGTGCTGCTCCCAATGATGCCACTGAATCCACTAAGAGCAAACAGTTGTATCTGTACAGACAAACACATGTATCAATATATTATATTATATTGTATTATGCATTCAGACACACCATGACTAATGCACTGGGCAATTTTTGTACAAGTGCTACTTAAAAGCAACGTTTGCACATAACATTAATTATTATTTTATTAACTATTCTCACAATAAGCTAAAACATCCTACAGTTAGTAATGGTGGAATTTTCTTACTTGTGACACAAATCACCAACACCATCAACTGGGTGCACCAGACCAGCTGAAGACTCTCCATGTGTGAGGAAGAAAAGAACTGGCTTATGTTTAACCAGAGCCTGTAGAATGACAGATCACGTATATTGAACATGGATTTTTCTAGCTGTTGTTAACCTACAGTCCAGAATGACTGTGTAACAACAAATCAAAAACATATTAACCAGTTAAACAAAAAATCTAGTACTTTAGCTTTTTTGAGGTAGCCATACTTTGCCTATAGATTATAGCTCAGTCTGTTTTAGACAATCCCTCATTTAGCTTTATGGGGTATCTCTTTAAGTGGCAGATCAAAGATTATAAGAAGCAAATGTAGTCCAGTGTGTCCAATTTATTTTTTGTCTAGTGGTGCAATCACATCAGTGACAATGAGTCAACTTATTTTTTCAATGTAAGTTTGTCTGAACATCATTTATAAACGTCACCTGTTCAATTTCTGCATTTGTGAAATGTCCTCCGGGTGTTTTTTTCAAAGTGTGAACCTTTGCACCTGTTAAAAAGATGTTATAGAAAGATCACTTTTACATTTTTCTACATATATTATTAGACAACTAGTAGGTATCAGTTATGACTGAGAATAAATGAGATTCTGACCCATCCGCTCAGCTATTTCTGCGACTCGTTCACCCCAAATCCCATTAATGGCAACAAGCACATTCTCTCCGGGCTCCACGATGTTGAACACTGCGCACTCCATAGCGGTGTGTCCAGAGCCGCTCATGGCCAGCGTCATGTTATTACTGGTCTGAAAGGCGTAGTGGATTCCCTTCTTGATGTCATCCATAATCTACAACAAAATGCGCGCAGTTAAGTTTACTATTACAATCGTATATCATTCAAGTTTAAAACACAAAAGTGGTAGTTTATTCCACAAATGGTGTAGCTCTGATAATAAAACAAATGCGCGTAAAATTGCGTACAATTTACCCCAAACATTTCCGAGTGCATGTGACCTATTATAGGTCTCCCTCCAGCAGCTAAAATACGAGGCGGCACATTAGAAGGTCCTGGCCCAAAAAGATATCGGAAAGGTGCTTCAAGTGGCCGGAGCATGCACGCTGGTGGAGGGATGGTCACAGAGGACATACCGCGGTGGGCACCGCGTTTGGTGAACAGCGCGCATTCCAAAGGCACTTGCTGCGCCAGTAGCGCGCACCTGGCTAAAACGGGCCTCGGCATCATGTTTTCAATACAGTTTGGATTGCAAAAGTGCAAACGATTTAGCAGTTGTCGAACATTTTAAACCAATATGTCTTTGACCCCTGGAACACTGAGCAACGTGCGTCATTTTTGGCAAAAATTGCCCCCGCCTTTCATCTTCCAAAAAAGGATAACGGTACGAAGGTGTTTATAAGAACTGTTATGACCGAGAACAAAATGGAAAGGGGCGATAAGGGTAAAGATAAATATGTCCAGTATTGTTATGAAGGACTGCATGTTTTGTCCGTTCTTGTTGTCGTGTTTACACATTTAAATGGACACTTTAACCCAGTTCCTGTAACCTCACACATAAACTTACACACAGGACGTGTTTATCTTTTTTACATATGTGCTGTCCTGTAATAGGAAAGTTACCGTGCTGTATTGAATATTTGCAAGGCGATTACCATGTTTTTAAATGTGAGGATACATGTTTTTATATTGTTTAGGTTATACTGCTACTGCTTGAATGACTTGCATCAGAACAAAAAAGTTTTAACATACCTTTAGTTAAACCAGAATATACACAACTAGGACTAGCACTACATTAAAAAGCAAGAGTTATGTATTATACTGATAAATTTGTTTTGATGCATTATTGTACTTGATGCAGTTATTGATAGATGCTATTGATTCATTAATTCCCTACTTGTTTACTAACTCTGAGGAGGAGTGTCCCCATCTCAACAGAGTCGATTGGTCAATGTGAAAACTTGTATGTCCCTGCATGCTCAGTACAACACATGGCATTGCATAAACAGACCATTTGTTTCTTTTGAAACAATTTTCAAAAGACTTGAGTTTTGATTCCATGTGATTGTGAGGTCTGATGAGTGCAGAGGGGTAATTTATAACCTTTCTGCCTCTAACTGGTGCCTCTGGTTTAATCTGGTCTGGGCTCAAATTTAAACAATCATCTAGGTAATAAGATATGCAGTGAGTGCAGTTTTTAAAAACCTTGCTTAGGTCTAAGTCTGCATGGCTTTTTATTTAAATGAAATAAATTAGGTCGTTTTTGAATGTAATTATTTTTTTAGTTATGTTCAAATTATTAGTTAATTATACTAAGTTAAAATAATGTCTAGATGTCCGTGATACATCTAGATCATGCCAAAATGCTTACTCTGTACAAAAGTACTTGATCAGAACATATAGTGATTGTCCAGAAGATGCTGATGTCAGAGCAGAGACTTTGACCAAAGCACCAGCTGTCAAAACTCATCCGTCAGTCAATAATTAGTCTACATAGTAAATAAGTGTAAGCTCGATGTTTACCTTTGTGTGCCCTTTGCACTGTGGTGGGGCTCAACACCCACTTTACAGACAGAGGAAATCAGAACAGGACATAATTAGAGGCAGATCAAACTCAACTCTTACCCAGCTTTTGGGAAAGACTCTGATGTAACATCTGTTGACCAATAGGAAGGTAGATGCAGACATGGTTGACCTTGACCCCAACTAAGAAGTGTCTGTCGAATGAGGTCTGCTCGATGTTTAACTGGATATCAAAGAATAATGGGCGGAATGATGTCGTTTGTCCAGAAGATGGGGCTGTTTTATCACATGCAAGTTGTCTTTCTGTTATTGTTGCTAGACAAAATATTATATTATAAATGTAACATGATTTTATATGTATCTTTGCATCAACACATCTAAAGGTCTCTTTATATCTGAAGACATGCAAACTATTTCATGATTGTGGTCTTTTTGGCATCCTCTTGTCATGCTGTTATTCTCTCTCTCTCTCTCTCTCTCCCTCCCTGTGCTGCATCAGTGTCGCTCACTCCCACACTGATGATGTCATCAGCATCTTACCGGCTGAGCAGCATCCTTGGCTCATCCAGAAGAGCCATTTTGTGTTAGAGAAGCTACAGAAGCACACACTCTCATGCTTTCTTACCACATCCCCACCTCAGCTAACCCCTCCCTCTATTCGAATCGACTTAGAATCGAAACGACTTAGCTTGCACCCCCCTCTTCCTGACGCACCACTGCGCACCAGACCCTTCAAAGCCAGACTGTCTCAGTCTGACTGTCTTGCCAGGGGGGGCTCCACCTGCATTGATGTTGCTAAACTAGGGAGAGGCTGAGAACCTGTAAGAAAAAATAGACTTGGGAGAGGAAGAAGACGGTGGGTCAAGCGGACTTGATGGAATAACCTACTGTCCACAACCTCAACAGGACATTGCTATCAGGAATCAGGTAGGTGAGGAGTTTTGTTGAGGGGCTTTCATGTTGTGAGAATGAGAAGGGTGATGCACTATTTGCCTGTTGTTTAGCCTGGCAAGCCACAAGCCAAACAGAGAATAAAAAAACAGTTAAAATAGAGAAGAGTTGGCAAATATTGTCTTTGGAAGCTTGAGACAGATGTTTATTTAAAGAACAAACTGTCACAATTGGGAATGGTTGTTTTTTATTTGGTTTTGTACTGTTATATTAGTCTAATGTATCAGTATTTTATATTATAAATTCATCAGGGAACATTTAACTTATAACTGCTCTATTCAGTTTCATATGTGTTTACAGTCTCAGTACTAAAGGATGCGCCTGCTTATGTTGGCAGGGTGAGGCCATGACATAAAACCCAGGCCTTATTCATTATTCAGACCAATTCTAAAAGCGCAGATTGAATTATTGTGCAGAGAAAACAGTGTCTCTAATTTATTATTAATGAATAAAATGTAGTATTGCATATGTTATTTTTTTATGAAATGCGAGGGCACATGTGGAATATTCCCATTTAATATCACAAACGCGATATGAAATACTGTATGATGTTTGCCATGGACTTGAGGAAATACTCCCATAGGAACAGACGCGTCACGTTTAACGCCCTATCTACGCTTGACGCGAAAACTAAAACGCACCTTATAATAAACGAAGCCGTCTGCAGTTCAAGTGAGCAATGCCGATTATAATACAGTGTAGAAATTCAGTGATTGTAACAGAAGCCGGGTCGCTTGTTAAATATATAGATAGCGGGATACTGCTGCATCTATGCATCTACGCAGCTCTAAATATATATAAATAAGCTACATATTTATATAGAATAACACTGCGGTATGACAGCTACTTCCTAACCGTGGTTTGCTTAAAGACAGCTAAAATGTCTTTATTGCGTTTGTTTTGTTCGGTGTGCTTACGCAAAAGTCTGTCCGTACATCACACCACACAGTTAGGGCAGCCATTTTCACTGTAGACTACATGGTGGTAAACAATGTTTGTTCATTTTTGGGTACAAACATAAATATTATGGCACTTAAGTCAATTTCTGGATACAGATTATAAAACATTGTAAGGGGTAGCCAATAAACTAATGCTGAACAAATTATGCATTATAAATATAACTTAATTATATGATAGGCTTTTTTAAAATAATTTTACATATTAACATTATTGGTTGTTTAATTCTTTAAAGCAAAATAATACATTATCAACGAATAGGACAATTAATGTTCGAATAGCCTTTCTTAAACGTTTTTAACCAGTTCTATATTATAAGGCATTTTAAGCAAATTTTCATCCATTGACATATGGTTTCATATCAATACCAAAGTCTTATGTAAGTATTATTAAGATGGAAACTAGAACAGTTCTTATTCTACAATATTAAAACCATGTACACTATTGAAACTATTGAAACAACTGTTATTTGTAGCATTTGTTGCTTAAAAGAAAATACATAAATTATTTTTGATTCAGTTTTTAGTTGAATTATGCCTGCTTACTAATTTTGCAGTAATTCTTGTAGATAAGTCTTCTTTTAATAAATCTGACCATTTGGCTTGTAAGCCTAAATGTGTTTTTTTAAGCCTGATCTCTTACAGCTAGTTTAAACACTCCACAAAAAGAGGTTATGAGTTCACATGGTCATTTCCAGTGTACAGTAATCTACTGAATGTGATAACAGTTGTGATGAGTCATGCTCTGGAGCTCCATTACTTAAATTACATTTTCAATGGCGTAACTTAGCCAGCACAATC
>JAZGTK010005905.1:0-21628 GCA_036877625.1 Ambastaia sidthimunki
GTCCACTAAGAAGCGTAGTGAGTCTCCCCCAGCAGAGCTCCCCAGCTTTCGGAGGAGCACACGTCAGAAGACCACGGGCTCTTGCGCCAGCACCAGGTACCAATAACATAATTAAAGGAGCAGTTCACCCAAAAATTAAATGAAAAGGGTTGTTCACGTTATAGATTCTTTCTATTAGTTTTGTGTGACTAATTGTGACCATGCAGATTTGAACAACCAAGCTAAAGTTAGGGGGAAATTATCTGTGAATAGCAATAGTGTTCGAAGACTAGATGAGTGTGATCAAATTATAACTTGTGAAAAAAGTGAACTGTTTCTTTAAAAATCATGGGTTAGGTTAATTCTTTATGGACTTTGTGGCCAACATTTGCCTGGATGATGGGGTAATGTACTGCTGCCTTTATCAGGCATCATTTAGGTGTGTCTTACTGTGTGACCACGGCACCTTCTTAACCCGCCCCTTATGATTCTGGTAATAAAATAGTGATATAGTTAGGTGATGCAGATCCTCATAGTCTTGTTCATGTATTCATCACACATACATGCTCTGCAGCATTCTGTAGTAGTTGCAGATGGGTGTTTCTGTTTGGTTGCTCATTGTACTGGAACTTCCAGTTTGTTCCCATGAGAAATTGTGGCATGTGTGGATGGTCCCACCAAATGAATGTGTCTGGAAAACCTTCATTTAGAATGCTTGGAATTATTGTTAGGGCGTCAAATTGCTGTTGGATTTGTACCCAACCCCTACCCAAAGTATTATGTTTTCAGAGCCTGATCTGTGCAGCAGGAAGGAATGATACGTGAAACTTTGTGGATTGTTGAGGAAAGTTGTGTTAAGTGACTGGAAATTTCTAAAGACTTGCATTGAAGGAACCTTATCTTGTGATCAGAATACAGTCTTGAGGGTGGGCTCCTTGGAACAACAGTTTCTACATACCAAAATGCTGAAACCTCTGCAGAACTCATTACCAACCATACAGCAATGTCTTTGTAACAACTCACAACATCCTAGCTTCATGGTGTCAAGTTCTGCTCGACAAGAACCAATCATCTTAGTAATGGAAAAGTTTGGTCACATTTATAGTAAAGAAATATTTCACGAATTCATTTTTTTGATGAAAAAAACCTAAGTTTGTTTTTTCTAAGAGCAAGGCGATCAATAAATAATCAGTCAGTTAAGGTTGTTTGACTGCGTGGATTATTTGTTGCCTTTGTCTCTTGTGAAATGTATATTAATATTCATTTATACTTTGGCTCTAGTCGGCGAGGCTCAGGCCTGGGCAAACGCGGGACAGCCGAAGCTCGCCGACAGGAGAAAATGGCTGACTCTGACAACAACCAGGACGGGGCCAATTCATCGGCTGCGCGCACAGAGGAGACGCCACAGGGAGCTTCAGGTAAGTGAGCAGCAGTTTCCTCACCCCATATTACATACAGCATGTTCAGATACACACACATCCATTACAATACCCTGACACATGCTGATGGAAACCTGCTTTGATCCAAATCTTGCACTTGTACACGCTTCATATTCCCCTTTTTCTTTTTCTGCTGTGTAGCGTCTAGCTCAGTGGCTGGAGCTGTAGGCATGACCACCTCTGGAGAGAGCGAATCAGATGACTCTGAAATGGGAAGGCTGCAAGGCATGTTTGCTTTTGCTTTTATGTCATTACAGACCTAAAAGTACTGTGTTTTAGCTTTAAAACTATATTTCAGGAGAATTCATAAGGTAATTGCAAATAGATTGCAAATAGGCCAAATTTTTCCATTGCATTAACTTACGTTGGTGGTAACACCACAGTGAATTATACATAAATCTTTATTATAAAGAAGTAGATTGTGGTTTATAAAGAATGTTTGAGACATAGCATGAAGCATACTGATTTTCTGTAATGCACATAAAAATGTTGATTAAATAAAGTCTGGGCTAACAGTATTTAGTAATGTATATTACTGTGTAATCCAATCCTATGAATAGCCCTGCCACTAAAAGTGCATATAAAATAATTGCTTATACTTAGGCAAAATCTTAACCCCAAGTATTAAAATTTGGTGTGTAGCTCATTCCGCACCATTTGTGCTATAATCGAAAACACAACTCATGCAGCTTGTTGGGGGGGAGTGCTGTTTGTTTTTCTAAGTGATCAGACATTCTTTTACACTTGATGGATAGTAAAATAAGCAAAACAAGCAAAAAATTATATATATATATCATTACCTAGCAGCCACCCACAACACCCAGTACCAACCAGCCCGAATGCCTTTGCAACTGCATGCCATTGCCTTGGCAATCATACTCAACACCCCAGCATTGTGGCAACGAAATCTGCATGCGCAACAACCACTCATATTTTTTTAGAAAATGAAACAACCAAATCATGTCCAGAATTTCATATTAGCAATCTTTATCTTTTGCTCTCTTTTTAGCTCTTCTAGAGGCCAGGGGCCTTCCTCCACACCTGTTTGGTCCCTTTGGGCCTCGTATGTCTCAGCTGTTTCACAGGACCATAGGGAGTGGAGCTAGTGAGTGACTTTGTGTTTATGACATTGTTTTTGTGGGATGGTTGTTTTTATGTATTTACTCTAGTCAAGACTTCTGTATGTGGTCAGCTTTCCTAACCTCCCTTCTTCTCCATCTCCCTCTGTGCTGTAGGCTCAAAGGCACAACAGCTGCTACAGGGGCTACAGGCTACAGGAGATGAATCTCAGCAGCTCCAAGCTGCTATAGAGATGTGCCAGCTGCTAGTGATGGGCAACGAGGAGACGCTGGGTGGTTTCCCTGTAAAGAGTGTCGTACCGGCCCTGGTGAGCACGCTGTCTGCTTCTCAGGTTCTCTTTGAAAGAGAACTAGGAATAGTTGCTTGTCTCATTGGTCACAGAGGTTGTGAAGCATGTTGGGTTTAAGCCTGAACTTTGAAATTCAGTATAAAGACTGATCCTAATCGCAATTTGTTCTGGCCAAGAACTGCCCACTTAGACAGAAGGTGCCCGTTAAACGATGTAAAACAAGCCCAGTAGTTTGTTCTTTCTCACAAGTGCTCATTGTATCTTATGTGTGTCTTTGTTCTCGGAAGTCTTAACAAGCCAGTCAGATTACAGTTTTTCAGGTTAAGAAAGTGCTTTCAGTTTTACGTGCAATATGCGTTACACAGTTATTAAATGATCTGTGGGCTCACTATGGTCGTTACGGCTGAATCTGAGCCTGGGTTATACTGAATTTCATAAGAGGCAATCAACCTTCTTCCTGTGTCTGAAGTTAATTAAGAGTCCTCTCCTGCTGTTCTGTTCTTACCCTCATGTCCTGCTCTCTTGTCTTCTCCCTGCAGATCACACTGTTACAGATGGAGCATAATTTTGATATTGTGAGTATTAGGAGCTGCTGTGGGCAGGTATATGTGTCCACACTCACAGAGTCTGAACAAAATGAAGGCCTAACAAGGCCAGCTCCAGCAAACTGTCACTTGGCAATAATTCCATTCATCTATTCACAGTCATTCAATTCTGACACTGTAAGTTGGAGAGTAATGCAATAACTGCCCACTGCGTCTGTCCTCTCTGCAGATGAATCACGCATCTCGGGCTCTCACCTACATGATGGAGGCTCTGCCGCGCTCCTCCGCTGTGGTGGTAGATGCCATCCCCGTCTTCCTGGAAAAGGTAAATTGCATCTTACTTTTCTTCGAACCTCGTCTAGCTAGTGCTGTAGGTGGAGAAAACATAATTTAACTGGATTTTTCATAATATTTCAAAATAAGAGTCTTCATGTATTATGTCCGGTTTATTACTGTGTGTTGTCTGAAACCTGTTTGTCCTCTGTGTCCTCAGCTACAGGTCATACAGTTTATAGATGTGGCAGAACAAGCTTTGACTGCCCTGGAGATGTTGTCAAGGAGACACAGCAAAGCCATCTTGCAAGCTGTAAGTACAGTACAGATCAAAATGTACATTTAAGCCTAATGTGGTATCCTTTGTAATACCTATGTAATATCTTCTGCAAGCTGTCATTTAGAAGACGGTTTAAAAGCTTTTGCTCATTGATCAGTGGCCTTTGAGCTTTTACTTCCAGATAGCAGTTGAAATATAACCGTATGTACAACAGCAATCCACAAGAGACTGAAAGTTACCGTAATAAGGTGTTTGCATGTTGATAACCAAAGTAGATGATGGCAAATTGGTGTTATCAGTAGGATTGTAGCTGCTGCTGTTTGCATGCCACTTAAAAAAATAACTTATAACTTTTATAAAATTATTACTGCCCCCAAAAATGAGGGGAATGAATGTAAGAAATTGTTTTAATGGTTCTACAGTATGCTTTAAGTGACATTAATTTTAATTTTTTGGGGGTTAAAAATGAATAAAAATCCTTTACAGAGCAAATATAACAGATACAGTGTTCAGAGCTTTCTCCTTACTGTACCCTAATTCACAATGATATGTTTACTTAATAACTTGAGCTGTTCAATTTAGTTGAAAATGACAGTTTGACTTGTCATTACGCCATGTTTGTGAACAGAAAAGGTCTGACTACTAAATTGCATGTGTAGTTTGTTCTTACATCAGTTGCCCAGAATTTAAACTTGTCAATCATGTGAAGAAAACTCAGCAATTAACTTGCAAAATTATGTTTTAAACGGAGATGGTGATAGATGGGCGAAAGATGTGGATTGCAGCTTTAACAACAATAAACGTGCTTCATCCAGTTAGAATTTAGAGTGCAAACTTTTGTTGTTTGTTGAGATTGCTGTTTGTCTTGATATAATATTGAAAATGTCTCTCTATAGGGAGGTCTAGCGGACTGTTTGCTGTATTTGGAGTTCTTCAGCATTAACGCTCAGAGGAATGCGTTAGCCATCGCTGCTAACTGCTGTCAGAGCATCACGCCTGACGAGTTTCACTTCGTTGCTGACTCTCTGCCCCTGCTCACTCAGAGACTCACACACCAGGTGATGACCTCCATGTCACACACACACACACACGTTTGTACAGCTATCTTTGTGAGGATATTCATAGACACAATAGAATCTGTAGCCCCTTACCCCAACCTTAGCCATTCCAACTAACTGCCATATCCTAACCCTTACCCTAACTAATTTACATTCTAACCCTAAAACCCAGTCTAAACCCTCAAACAGCCCTTTAAAGGAAAATCAGAAAGTGAGGACTGGCCAAAATGTCTTCACTTCACTCTCTTTGTCCTCACTCCAGTGGTACAACTGGTCACACTGGTGCTCACAAAGATAATGTACAAGCACACACACACACACCTATCTATCTAAGTATTCCTTTAACTCTTTTTGGTTTTATAAACAGCTAGTTATAAACACTACAAACTAACCATAACAGAAAAGTTTCTGCATGTTTACAATGAAAAATTAAACTTTATTTACTATATTTATTAAATAAGGACATCCCCAAAAAGAGTTTTTGCTCAGATTTGTCAGGTCTTGCTGACTTTTGGGTACAAATTTATTCTCAGTATATGGTTAAGTAGAAACACACACACACACACACACACACACACACACACACCATACATCTGGTTTACTGAAGCAGGCCTACAAACTCACACAATACAGCTGTAGTTATAATACAACATCAGAATATATTAACCGTAGTGTTACCGGTGGGCAATGCATTTTCTGCAGATTTAGCCTTAAGTGACACGTTAACTTTGACTGTAAGCAGAATAAATACTGTCTGCTGTTGTTGAATCAGCTCTTTAAATCTTGTGTTACAGGATAAGAAATCTGTCGAAAGCACTTGTCTCTGTTTTGCCAGGCTGGTGGACAACTTTCAGCATGAGGAGGTAAGATGATTACCCACACAAAGCAAATGTTGTGAGACCTGATTTCTTTCACAGCAATATTGGTTCTATTTTAATGAATGAAGTTTGTTCTTTTGACATTGAGTTATCACTTAATAGTGTTTATAAGAGCTCCTGAACAGCTTCTTATGCTGGTTTTTGTGTGTCAATTGAAATAAGAATTAAGTGTTCACTTTTTCTCAAATTGCTGAGCAGTGTTGTGGACATTTAATTTGCTTGTCATTAAGTTGTGTTATGTACATTTACATGTATACATTTGGAAGGTGCTATTATCCAAAACAATTTACAGTTTATTCAAGGTATTCATTTTTTATCAGTATGTGTTTCCAAGTTATCGAACCCACAACCTATGTGCCACTAACACAATGCTGTAGCAGTTGAGCTACAGTAACACCATTTGTATGTCTGTATCAAAATCAGAATGAGCTTTATTTGCCAAGTGTGCACACACACACACAAGGAATTTGTTGTGGTTTACAGAATCTCTGAGTTTGTACATAAAGTCTACACACGACACAAGTAAAAGAAAAAATAATTACAAATAAGAATAAAGAATCTAAGTAAAAACACTAGTTGTAGGATATAGAACTAGAATTATTGCACTATAAACATGTGGACAGTAGTGGGTGTTCTAGCTGTAGCTCCAAATCAAGGCAGCCATCAGCGGCACCACCTTGAATCAAATCAAAGATATGAGTCACACTGTAAAAAACAAAGGGTATTGGTTGGCAACTAATCACTTTGGTATGCAGGTTTTATTATTTGTGACTTCACCGAGAGCTCATTAACCTCTGTGTCCCTCTGTCTCAGAACCTGTTACAGCAGGTGGCATCACGGGACCTACTGACCAACATCCAGCAGCTGCTGGTGCTCACTCCACCCGTTCTAAGCTCCGGCATGTTCATCATGGTTGTCCGCATGTTCTCCCTCATGTGCTCCAACTGCCCCTGCCTGGCCGTACAGCTCATGAAACAGAGTAAGACACACACCATATGTACAATATCAGAGATCCCATCAAATTTAAATAAACGTTTTGGGGCGTAATGTGCGTGATTGTTAGTTTATAGCTTTTTAATAATTGTGTGACTCATCTTGCACCCCTAGTCATGCAATTTGACTAAAAGTCAAACTGACTAAAAGTAAAAAATAGCCAATTATGGTTCATCACTATTTTGGGGAAGAAACAGCAGGAACATGAAAAGGACGTTGTGTGGTGTTTATTTATGAGTGGATGTAAAAAGGAGACTATGTTTGTATGTTCTGTGTGTGCTTGCAGATATAGCAGAGACTCTGCGTTTCCTGCTCTGTGGAGCATCTAATGGGAGCTGTCAAGAGCAGATTGACCTCGTGCCCAGAAGCCCTCAGGAGCTTTATGAACTCACCTCACTCATCTGGTACTTCCTGTTTGGTTTCCTAGGCCTTTTCTTGATCTGTGTGGCTCTTATAGCACTGCCTGACCTGCATGTTCTCTGCATTTTCAGTAGATTCTCAGAAATAGTCAAATTACTCACCCTCATGTTATTCAAAAAATGTTTTTGTGGGACACAAAATGAGATGTTTTGCAGAATGTGCTTTATGCGTTTGCCTAACATATGAAGAGTTTGGTTCCAAAACGGGATAAATCTATAATTGTTAAATTGAGAAAAAGAGTGTTTTCTTTCCCAAAAAAGGGTTTGTATGAAAACTAATTTCAGTTTCAAACTATAATATATCATCATGTGTTTGTAATAACATCAAAAAAATCAAATCTATATTTTGATTTTAAACATTTATTAAACAAACAAATCATTTTTTTTTCCAAAATGGGTTATATCTATGACACGTTTCCCCCCAAAATACTATAAATCCTTTTCAGTTCAATTCAATAAAAAACATTTGTCCTATGAGAGTGGACAAAAATATAACAATAAATAACAAGTTATCACTTGCTAATCACTTGCTAAGTTATCACTTGTGATAAAAGTTTCTCTTGATCTATACATATGACTAGCCCCAAGAGATCGACGGTATTTTCCCACCGTCTGGGTTTCGGATTTTCTATGTTCTCCGTTGTGATCGTCTTTGGGAGGCTTGCGCTTCTTTTCCATAGACGAAACGAGCACTGGCTCAGCGATGCCATCAAAGTTGTTCATTTTATAACGCTGAAAACACCCATTCAAAGTTGCGTGTTGGAATAGTGCGCCGTGATTGTCGAATGGATATGTTTCGTTTTGCTGAAAATCAGGACTGGCGTTTATCGCTTTTTGGGGAAAAAAGGAAAAAAAAAAAAAAGGAAAACACGGTGGATATTGCGTTTTGTTAAAAATTGATGACAGAACTTTGAATAGAGACCAAATGTGAAGCTTATTTTGGCAGCAATTTTTTTTTTTTTTTTAAATTGGCATTTATTTCGTTTTGGAACCAAGCTCTTCATATGTAATATGATAAATATAAATATGATGTAATAAAAGCATACAGTGGCTTTCTTAAAGCTGAAGAAAGCCGAAAACAAAAATCTGTTCTTTCTCTGCCTGGAGATTTATGGTCGCTCTGTTTGATTTAATATGCGTTTCACTGTAGTTCTCATATCACATTTGTATTTTTAAATGTGGCTCCTCAAGATGTGCTACAGCAGACTTGATGTCTGTGTCAAAACATTTTTGCCAAACCAATGCTGTTGGTGTCACACCTGGTACGATGTCTTGAGGCACCATTTTGTGTATAATAAAAATATTTGAAAGCTGTTTTTTGGAAATAAAAATAACTGAACTGTACTTCTTGTTGTTTTAATAAACAATGCCAGTTTTGTTGAAACACAAGCTAAAGGTTCACTGGCTCAGGCCTTAGGCTGTCTTTTTTTTTCTCCAGACCTTATAAGTCATGAGGAATATGTTTAAGCATCATGATGTTTTGTCTCTGTTGTAGTGAACTGATGCCATGTCTGCCCAGAGAGGGCATCTTTGCGGTGGATGCCATGCTGAAGAAGGGCAGCGCTCAGACAACAGAGGGCGCCATCTGGCAGTGGAGAGATGACAGAGGCCTGTGGCACCCCTACAATCGCATTGACAGCCGCATTATTGAGGTTCATTTAGCACCATATAGATGTTAATCTGCTAGTGATCCAGAGGGGCCATTTCCTTTCATCGTAACTTTTCTAAATCTCTTAATTTTTCAGACTGCTCACCAGAATGGGGAAGATGAGATAAGTCTGTCCACTCTCGGTAGAGTCTACACCATCGACTTCAATTCTATGCAGCAGATTAATGAAGATACTGGCACTGCCCGAGCCATTCAGAGAAAACCCAACCCTCTGGCCAACCCTAACACAGGTACACACCTCAAAGAACATTTTCAGTTTATTTCAGTTTATTAAAAAATTTAAATATTATTATTGACTCACCTACATGGCATTTCTTTGTTCTTTGCAATCAAAACTCTTATTTTTTACACTCAACATGGATGGCTACCTTCTTTTCTCAGGCTTTAAAATATAAGAAAATAACATTATATAATAAATTTGGTGATATAAAATAGCGGCTTGTGACATTCCATGTGTCCTGGTGGCACAGTGGTAAAAAACTAACTTTAGTCAAATTCATGGTTTTGACCCTCTTCTCTGCATACATTAAGTTAAGTTTACTTTTAAATATCGAGCTGTCCACAACAGAAAAAGTGGAGGCAGAAAAAGAGGCACGGGTCAAGACTTTCAACAAATTCTGGATTTAGTATGTAGTAATTTTTAGTTTGTTTTTCTCCAATACCCATTTGTATTCTATCAGGTTATTTGGAATATCCAACATAATTGGAGTTGTTTTTGCATCCTTTTAAAAACCTGTTTGGTTCAGAAGAACAAAGAAAGCCATGAGGATAAATAAGTCACTGTTTATTTATTTTGCTGTGAAATGTCCCTTTTATGTCTGTCCACATTTGTGCTGTCAAATTTCACGGACAATAATTCCGCAATACTCAGCAGTACTTACAGCCATGTCCTAAAGGTTATCAGCTCTGCATCAACCCCTATCACTTTATAGACCTCTGAATGCCCAGATTAGAATACATTTATTTATTTTCCTTGGGTGCTCAGCTGGGGATCTGTAAATCTAGTTGATGGCAGAGGGGTAATTCTATAATTGTGTTTAAAGTTCTTCTAAAGGTCTCCCCGCTCTGCTTCTCCACAGGTGGTCACTTGGAAGTGCGAAGGGAAGATGCACGTGCTCAGCTGATGAAAGAGGATCCTGAGCTTGCTAAGTGTTTCATAAAGACTTTGTTTGGGGTTCTGTATGAGGTGTATAGTTCCTCGGCCGGACCTGCTGTCAGACACAAGTGCCTTAGAGCCATCCTACGGATCATCTACTTCGCAGATGCAGAGTTGCTCAAAGACGTGTTGCGCAACCATGCTGTGTCTAGGTCAGTTAAGCCCAAAGTATACTTTGCTTGTTCCAATACGTCTGGTCTATATGATCAAATACATCTGGGCTATATGTACCTGTACGTCTGGTCTATATGTACCTGTACGTCTGGTCTATATGTACCCTTACGTCTGGTCTATACGTCAGGCTTATAAGTACCATTACGTCAAGCCCATGTGTTCCAAAACATCTGGTCTATATGTTTCAGTACATCCGGTCTATATATTACTGAACGTTTGGTCTGTATGATCCAATAAGTCTGGTTTATATGATCCAATACATCTGGTCTATATATTAATATCTCTTCTGGGTAACTTCGCTGTTCTTACAGTATTTGCTGTTATTCAACCCAGCTCTAGTGTGTAAACATTTTAATTTTGCAGTGTAACACTTGGAAATGTTAGCACATTTGGTAAACGCTTGTATCAGCAGGATCTTTCAGTACATTCTAGCACCATGTTGTATCAGTGACATTAATACGTATAATGCATATAGTCTGTAGAGTTTGTAGAGAGCACACAGCCCAAAGACTGTAATTATGATCTAATGTATATATGTGTCTCTCTGTGTGCAGTCACATAGCTTCCATGCTGTCCAGTCAGGATCTGAAGATTGTAGTGGGCTCTCTGCAGATGGCTGAGATCCTCATGCAGAAGCTCCCGGATGTGTTCAGTGTGTATTTCAGACGTGAAGGTACTGGATTTGCTTTTAATATATGCTTAAGGTAGCAGAGAAATACTCAGTATAATTTGGTGATATTACTGCTCGTGTTTTGACTGTTTGGTATTTTAGGCCTAACATAACAGGACTTATTCTTGTTAATGTGCTTTTGGTTTAGGTGTGATGCACCAGGTTAAAAATTTGGCGGAGTCTGAGGCGTTCCTCACCAGCCCTCCTAAAGCGTGCTCCAGCGGCACAGCTAGTCTCTGCACCACCACCATCACCACTGCAAGCTCTACAGCTGCCTCTAACGCCACACCCGACCTGGGTTCCCCGAGCTTCCAGCACAGCATGGATGACTCTCTGGACCTCAGTCCACAGGGGTACAGAGCCACACACACACCCTTGCCTGCCCGGTGACATCTGGTGGCATCTGGCCATTTGAATTAAAACAATTTTTTTTTTCTTTAGTAGGTTGAGTGATGTTCTGAAAAGGAAACGGCTCCCTAAAAGAGGACCAAGGCGTCCTAAGTATTCGCCACCCAGAGATGACGACAAAGTGGATAATCAGGGTACACAACACCTTTGCCAATTGATTTTTGGTAGAAATATTTTGTTACCTAGTTATTTTTTTATTATCAATCTATTTTTGCAATGACTATCAGGCTTTTTAAGTGTCCATATAATCTTTATGGTCACTATTTAGTTTATAGTGTTGTGGTAGGTGTTTGTACACAGCCATCATTATACTGAGTGATTCTAAGAAGTAAAATATCTCATCCTTTTGTATGTTTCTTCTCCACAGCTAAGAGTCCGACCACCACACAATCCCCCAAGTCCTCTTTCCTGGCCAGTCTAAATCCAAAGACCTGGGGTAAGCTGGGGACCCAGACTAACAGCGCTAACTCTGAGCCCTCGCGCTCTGCAGGGGTCAGTGGTCTGGCACGAGTGCCGCCCAAAGACTCAGTGTCAAATAACAGGTAAAAAAAAAAACTGTCTGTCTGAGGATCTTAACACATTGATTTTTGACAAATATACAATTGAACATTTTCCTTTGTTTAAAAAGTTAAATATTAATATTAACAAATGTCAACAATATTAACAAATTAAAACAATAACATTTAGCCTTGAAGGATTTTTCATTTAAGCAAAAATTATTGCACATTTTAGAAGTAGTTATTTGAGTAAACAATAATAACATCAAAAAAGTTATATGCAACGTAAAGAACAAGTTACATACAATGCAATGAAACAATTGAAAACAATTGCATAAACAAGTTAATTAAAACAGGTTTGATGTTTTTTATGTATCTATTAGCAGCATAAGGTATGTAAGTAAGCATTCAGAAATTAAAATAAAATGCAATACATTATTGTTTCAGTTAATTTGTCAGCATAAAGCATTTATTTCACTTTATTAGTGTCATTGTTTAAACACATGGTTACGTTTGTTTTAATGTTGACTTAAGGTATCAGTATTATTGACATCTGTAGTTGACAGTTCTATGTTTTGTTGTACTATCAGGGATAAGATAAAGGCTTGGATAAAGGAGCAAGCCAGTAAGTTTGTGGAGCGTTACTTTAACTCTGAGAGTGTGGATGGAAGTAACCCAGCCCTGAACGTCCTGCAGAGACTCTGCACAGCTACAGAGCAGCTCAACCTGCAGGTATCTCCTGACACACGGCTCTTATTAAATATAAAATACCTGTGAAGAAACTTCACTCCCAGAAGTCTTGTTTGTGATGCTGCTTATTAATGCATGCAGCTTATATAAAGGGCTTGTGGTGTGTTTGTTATGCAGCCTCTCAGACTCATGTTCTCCATGCGTTCTGGTGTGATACAGGTGGATAGTGGTGTAGAGTGTCTGGAGGAGATCAGCAGTATTGTGTCTGAATCAGACGTGTCGTCCTTCGAGATCCAGCACAGCGGGCTGGTGAAGCAGCTCTTGTTGTATCTGACATCAAACAGTGAGCGGGACACGATCAGCAGAGACGAGAGAATCAAGAGGTTCCTGCACGTGTTCTTCAGCTGCCCAGTGAGTTCACACTGTCATCAGCCTTATCAGTTAAACCAGCCCTATGGCTGTTTTACTGGAGGGTGTGTAAAGCCCTGTTCTTTGTTAAACTGCTTTAAAAAAAAATAAACCCCCCCGTATGAGCTGTAAAAACCTGTATTCCATACCATATATTCACTAGTTCAGCTTTGAAAGACTTAATTTCATCCTTGAACTGAAGTGGTTGTTTCTAATATTCATTTTAAATACATATAAGTGTAGTGTTAAATCCAGTGCCCTTTAAGAGATTTATTCCCCAGACAAACATCTAAAATGTTGTTTCTACAGTGGAGAAATGCGATGCAAATGTCACCATTGCCATAAAAAAATGTTTTTACCAAAAGAGCAAAATTCTTTAAGTTGTCTATTGAAGTTGTATTAATGTACTGTAATACACATTTTTAGAAAATTGCCTTGTTTAGACACCACATGAAGTGAACACCAATGTTAAAGTTACATTTTCAACAAACCATGTTTTGTTCTTTCTAAATAGAGGTGAAAACTCCCCTTTATTTTAACAATAAGCAATATAAGAATAATGGGGGCATGTCTGAGAAATAAATACTCAATTTGTCATAACAGCACTGCCTTTTGAATTTATAAGGGCTATATTATAACACTTCAGTGCTGTCACGTCTAGGTTTTAAAGATTACTTTTTAAAGACATTTTTTACTATATAACCTAACGCATTAATTTTTGCACAGGCATTTGCAGTTTGTGGTTCCTTGTAACACTCATACTGCACAATGTAACATCTCAAATTCATCTGACTATGGGCGAAACCTGCATTTTAAGCTCCTGTACCCTAAAAGCTATATCATAAACATTTAAAATTTGTTGAAACCATTAATATTTGTTTTAGCCTAGCAAACAATTCTGTTAGCAAGCTTAAATATCATGGTGTCTAAGACCAACCTGGGTCACACTTTAACAGCATGAGAAATAACCTGTTATGTCCGTAACTTTGTTTTATCTTCATAATTGCAAACATGTAATTGTATGAAGAGCCCACCCTTCTCCAGCCATTGTGTATTATTGCTTCTGGTTTGTGCATTTTAATTTACAGAATTCCTACTACGCATGTAGTCTTCCATAAACTTATAAAATAGGAAAATATAAACCGATGGTTTAGTGTGTTATTAATAAATACATTCTCTCAGCATTTATATTTCAAGTTTGTTTTAACCACAAATGTCACTTCCATAATGCTGGAATTGCTAAGTGTCAGTTTTCCTTTGGCGCAGCATGACATGTTAAGCTGTTCTGATTCCAGTTTTTTTTATTCTTTGCATAACTTATTGTTGGCATTGCATGTGGTTTAGATACCAGGGCAGGAACCTCTTGGGCGTTTGGAGCCAACAGAGAACAGTCCACTGCTGGCACTGGTGCACAAGATGAACAACTGCCTCAGTCAGATGGAGCAGTTTCCTGTTAAAGTGCATGATTTCCCCAGTGGAAACGGCAATGGCAGCAGGTAATGTGTGATGCTCCTGTAGTGTGGCGTAGATTTGATGCAGAATATTCAGACAAGGCTTCATTTTATCCATTAGGGTTTATTTGGAATGTAAAAAGTATTATATTAAATGTAAAATATAACATATTTACTAGGTAGGTATGACACAAAATATATAAGTAAAATATTAAATGTCTTAAGAGCTTAAGGTTTTCGCAACGTTTTTTATTATGATGCATATGATGACATTTTACATGATATGCAAGTAGAAATTTAGCATTATTAGCATGCTGCCATGTTTGAGTTTCAGGTTCTGGTTATCTGGTCCTAATTTTAATTTTTCTGCAGGGGTTCACAAGCGCTCAAGTTCTTCAACACCCATCAGCTGAAGTGTCAGCTGCAAAGACATCCAGACTGTACCAATGTCAAGCAGTGGAAGGGAGGGCCCGTCAAAATCGACCCCCTGGCTTTAGTACAGGCCATCGAGAGATATCTTGTTGTTAGAGGTATGCTAAAGGATCTGAATACACTTGGCTCTGTTGTGATTGGTTCTCAGATGAGATGATCAGTTTGTGCTGTCTTCTCAGGGTATGGGAGGATCAGAGAGGAAGATGAGGACAGTGATGATGATGGCTCAGACGATGAGATAGATGAATCTTTGGTATGAGAAACATGTTATTCTCTGATCACTTTAAGTTTGAGCATACCAACATAGCCAAAACTAGCCAAATACCAGAGAAGTGTTCTTATCTTGTGATCTTTAAACCCTTTGAATCTCACAGGCTGCCCAGTTCCTGAATTCTGGCAGTGTACGTCATAGGCTGCAGTTCTATATAGGTGAACATCTGCTGCCATACAACATGACTGTGTATCAGGCTGTCAGACAGTTCAGTTTACAGGCTGAGGAGGAGAGAGAGAGCACAGATGATGAAGCTAACCCTCTGGGACGCGCCGGCATCTGGACCAAAACACACACTATATGGTTTGTGCCAAGTTCTCAATGTCTCACAGTTTTTAAGCAATCAAGGCAGAAATCACATTCTTCAGAGAGAGAACATATTTATAAAATATTAATGAATGTTGCTGAAATAATCACTAACAGCATCAGTTACCATGATTGTAATATAATAATAGCAGTTACCATAAATGTATGAAATAATCCTGCATACATTTGTGATTGAAGTGACGCCATTGATGGCCTTTCTTCTGCACGACAAGGAAATAATTTAATTTCTTAACGTTGTCATATTGACTGCATTTCTCAAGTGCAAAAAATTAACTCTTGTTATTTTAAGACAAAAATGCCATGGTTTAATAACATGGTTCAGAATACACAGCTTTTGGAGAAATATAGGTTTATTAAGAGTCATTGTTTGGTTACAAACTGGCTATCGACAGCTGAATTTATTTAACCATACCCTGTTGCTTGCCATTTTGGGTTCTGGAAAATTTGCCAGATTAAAAAAAACTGACTGTGCCCCGTTTTATTGTTTACTTACATTACCTTTATTACTTAATTACCTTTGTTACAGGTATAAGCCGGTTAGAGAGGATGAAGAGGGCTGTAAAGACACAGTTGGGGGGAAGAGAGGCCGTGCACAGACGGCCCCCACTAAAACCTCTCCTCGCAATGCCAAGAAACAGGATGAACTGTGGCACGGTAGGACAAAAACCCATTTGAAGTTGATCAGAAACTGATGTGGAATCACTCTTGAGTGACACTAGTCTCCTTGTGTGTGCTTTTATGTGTGTTTGCTGCTTCCAGAGGGTGTGTGTCCCAGTGTGACAAACCCGTTAGAGTCATACCTTATATCTGGGCCTCCAGAGGGCATTACCTTTGATGATCCCTCCATGGAGGTGATTCTTTTGCTGAGGGTGCTGCACTCCATCAGTAGATACTGGTTTTACCTGTATGACGTGAGTATTTACACACTAATATGCACCTTCAGATGATCAGAACTAAATATCATACTGCACATTACTGAAAAAAAGACTTACTGATAAAAAAAATGTAAACTGAAGTATTTATATATCATGACAGTATGCTGATTTAGAATCTTGAATTTTTAATAAAAAAACAAAATACACTAGTTGTTTACTGTAGAACATATTACAGTGATAAGTAATGATACAAAATACTATAAAGAAAAACATTCAGACACATTAATCAGAAATCGTTTCCCAGAAAGCGATTTCTGGGAAAGCTTGTTTGAGATTCTTTAGGGGTTTGTTTGGGTATCGCTTTCAAATATCAGCATAACAAAATACCACAATTCATAAAACATAAATGGTCTTAAAGGTTTAATTTACATTCAAAATGTTTTTTTTCCATTGATTTTGTAGGGTGAAATCTGACCAGGACATTTTTTGATAAGATTTACACTAACAAAAATATTATTAGAGAAACACTAAAACATAAAGCATTTTTAACCTTCATGTTACTCTGTCAGAATGCTGCATGTAAGGAGATCATTCCCACCGGAGAGTTTATCAACAGTAAACTGACCGCAAAAGCCAACAGACAGCTGCAGGATCCGCTGGTGATCATGACTGGGAACATCCCCACATGGCTGACTGAGCTTGGCAAGACATGGTATAACATAGTCTTACTGTTTCTTCATTCATTGCTGTGTAGTGTCTTGACTGAGCTTTTCTCTTCTCCAGTCCATTCTTCTTCCCCTTTGACACACGACAGATGCTCTTCTACGTCACAGCGTTCGACCGTGACCGTGCCATGCAGCGTTTGCTCGACACCAACCCTGAGATCAACCAGTCCGACTCACAGGACAGCCGTGTCGCCCCGCGTCTTGACAGGAAAAAGGTTGCCACGCAGTTTCTGTGAAAGCTTCTGCAGGCTATAATTGTTGCGATAGGAAATAGCTAGTTTTCACAAATCAGCATGTAAATTTGCTGCTTACTGTGTGTGTAGAGAACGATAAACCGTGATGAACTCTTGAAGCAAGCTGAGTCTGTGATGCAGGACCTTGGGAGCTCCAGAGCCATGCTGGAGATTCAGTATGAGAACGAGGTATTGATCATTAACAAAAATCCATCCATACATCACAGTCAATAAACAGTGATGGGGGCTGTCCATCTGAGGTCACATGAATGATACACTGAGCAGAGTTTAGCTTTATACAAACGAAGAGCTACACTTTGTCAGTTTGGTCAGATATTATGTTCTTCTTTGTCAGTCTTCGTTGAGTTCATGTCTGTCCACCCTTTGTGTCTCAGGTGGGAACGGGACTTGGCCCCACGCAAGAGTTCTACGCTCTGGTGTCACAGGAGTTGCAGAGGGCTGATTTGGGACTTTGGAGAGGCGAGGAAGTCACTCTGTCCAACCCTAAAGGTAACGACCATGATTCTGAATCACAGCACTATAAGATTCACTACTCCACTATAAGAACTACATCTAGTGCTGTCTTTAATGTCTGTCTATATCTCTCTGTCTGCAGGAACTCATGAGGGTACCAAGTACATGTTCAGCTCTAGGGGTTTGTTTGCAGTACCCTTTGGACGAACTACCAAACCAGCTCATATCGCCAAGATTAAAATGAAGTTCCGTTTTCTTGGCAAGCTCATGGCTAAAGCAATCATGGATTTTAGATTGGTATGGTTTGCTCATACAAATGATCACAATTAAACGTTTTTGACGTGACATTTAAAAACATTTTACCATACTTGTTAAGTCTTAAGTTTTGGTTTTAACCAAAGTTGTATTCCATTTTTAACAAGTTGTGAATGACTAAACATACCAAGTGGTAACACAGGTGTTGTGTGCTAGTTATGCTAACATTCCAGTATGTGTTTGTCTCTAGTTGGACTTGCCCCTAGGTTTACCCTTCTATAAGTGGATGTTGAGGCACGAGTCATCAATCAGCTCTCATGACCTGGTCAACATCGATCCCGGTGTGGCCAAATCCATCCAGCACCTGGAGGACATCATCCGCCAGAAGAAGAGAATAGAGCAGGATAGATCTCATGTGAGCATTGATCTGACAACCCCATGCAGACAAATATAAGCTGCAAATTGCTTCAAAATATTTTGTATTCTGTTACAGTGTCTAGCTAGATTGTTAACTTCTGCATCCTGTAAAGCAGATTCTACTGTATCATTAGAATTCAGTGCCAACATGTGCTGACAAATAGAAGTGATTCTGAGGGAAAGTTTCTGTCTGTGTTTGTCAGACGCGAGAAACTCTGCAGCAGGCTTTGGAGAGTCTCAACATGAATGGCTGCTCAGTGGAGGATCTGGGTCTGGACTTCACCCTGCCTGGATTCCCCAACATCGAGTTGAAGAAAGGAGGCAAAGATGTGCCAGTCACCATTCATAACCTGGAGGAATACCTCAGAGTAAGAAACTAGATAATTGTGCACGCAATGCTGTGTGTAACAGACAGTGTTTGTAGTCTGACTATTCATACTGTTCTTCTGCTTTGTTCAACTGTAGTTGGTGGTCTACTGGACCCTCAATGAGGGCGTTTCCCGGCAGTTTGAGTCATTTAGGGAAGGGTTTGAGTCTGTCTTCCCTCTGCACCACCTGCAGTACTTCTATCCTGAAGAGGTGAGCGCTTTACTTCATTCATGCTGAATCGGGTGTTTGCAAACACAAGTGATGCTCTTACTACTAAGCTACTACATTGTGCATGCCTCTAATGATGAGGCTTGCAAGATATATTGAAATTATTTAATAATCTCAAATGTACATATCACAAAGGTTTGCAATAAGTAAATGATTTTAATTCTTCAAAAAGTTGTGTAGTCAAACGTTTTAGGTTGACAGAGAGACTGGCACGCAGATGTTAGTTGACAACATGATGTTAGTTGACATGTATGTTTTCTTTTCCAGAAAGAATCTAAAACATGTTTGTTGGTTCTATGATTTTCAGTTCATAAATATATTTTAGTATAATTAAAATTAATTTTACAATTTAAGGCATTATAGTATTAAATATTGTATTGGTAGCAAGTTATGGCATATCACATTTTTCTTCAATATTGTGAAGTCCTGCTTGTTGAAGACAGGTGTTAACTGAGAAGTATGATTTTGCTAGGCACTGAAAATCCCATAGAATTGCATTAAAAATGGGCTCCACACCTCAACATTGTGGCAGAATAACCACTGACATGTTCCCATGAATCTAGGTTTAGTAATCTTATCACTTTCTCCTTTGTACAGCTGGACCAGCTATTATGTGGCAGTAAGTCAGAGTCCTGGGATGTAAAGACACTGATGGAGTGCTGCAGACCGGACCACGGCTACACGCATGACAGGTGCACAGTCACACGTTTAATCAAACATGCGTTATTTTCCACAGACATTAAGTAAAATTCTTTGACTGAACAGTCAAATGATTTTTATCGTTTGTGTGCAGTCGTGCAGTGCGATTCCTGTTTGAGGTGCTGAGCAACTTCGATGCGGAGCAGCAGAGACTCTTCCTGCAGTTCGTCACAGGAAGCCCCAGACTTCCTGTTGGAGGTGAGAAACAGTTTCCATCATCTGCCATTTCTCCAGAACGAAATGCATGGAGAATGTTGTCCTGTAACTCGACCTCTGTCCTGTTATCCTTTCAGGATTCCGGAGTTTAAACCCTCCTCTCACTATCGTTCGGAAGACATTCGAGTCGACGGAAAACCCAGACGACTTTCTTCCATCTGTGATGACGTGCGTGAACTACCTGAAGCTGCCGGATTACTCCAGCATCGAGATCATGCGCGAGAAACTGTTGATTGCTGCCCGCGAGGGCCAGCAGTCCTTTCACCTGTCCTGATCTCACCTCCTGCACCCTCACTCAGAAATGGCCTTCAATCCACTCACTGCAGAACCACAGAAATCCAGACTTCTTCCTTACAGTTTTTCTTCCTTTTATTTCCCCCTTTTTCTTTTTTTAACACCCACATTCAGGCAAAATATGTACAGCCTGCTTGTTTAAAGAAAAACAGCTTGCAGAAAAACCTAAACAATAGAACGCAAGAGACTTCCTTTTGACTCCTGGAGAAAAGGGTGTTATGCGATTCATCAACAACACATTTTTTTAAGAAACATTAAAAAACAGAAAACACTCGAGAGCAGATTATTAAAATATATCAGTAGTTGAGAGATGTTCAAGCTGGGAAAAAAAGAAGCGAAAAATAACCTGGGTGATGTTTGACGTATGAAGAAAAAAGGGATGTTTTTTTCTCTCCTGTGGATGACATCTTCACTGTGTGTTCCTGTTGGGGAGGGGCATCCATCAAGCAGGAAAGGGTTCCTATAGCTCCAAAGATCATTTGTACAGACAAACATTTGCAGATTTTGCTTATTCGACACGTTTGATAGAATAGTTGTGTGCTCTCCTGCCCAGTTTGCCCATGTTCTGTATTATACCCCCATAGTCTTGTTGCCTTTTGGTTCCACTTAATTTACTTTCTCTCTTTCCTCTTGTGTCTTTTTATTTGAGAGAATTTTTTGAAAGTGTAAGAGATTTTGTTGGTTGAATGCGGGTAGTGTTGGAAGTGTAGTATCTTTATTATAAAATTATTATAATTATTATTTTGTTTCTTTTTTTTAACCCAAGTTGAAAGTTTTCTGGCCAATATTTCACATTGAGTGTCTGCTCAATGTTGAAAAGTTATATCCATTGTTTTGAATAAAAAAGACTCCTATATGGTTATAGTAGTGTGCCTCCAGGGACTTGAGGTCTTATTGATGGGCCTGCTGAAGTTGCTTGGCTGGTAAAGCTAGGCTTTAATCTCATTATGTAGCCGAGCACAAGAAATTCATTTAAAAGAATTGGCTGGTCTTATTTTATGGTTTCATGGCCAGACTGCATTTCAAAAAAGCAAAAAAAAAAATCATTAAATTATATAAAGTTTATATGCAGTTTTCACACCCGGTTTGAGGTGGCTGCCCCCCCCCCCCTTTTTTTAATTTTCTATTGTTTCTTTTTTGTTCCTCTTGCTGTAGTTTGTTTTTGCACTGCTGGCTTGGAACAAACCGTGGTGTGCACTGCAGTCTGTGGCCAGGAGAAGGCGCCACTGTTCGCTTTCCTGTCCTCATTGTTCATGTGCTGGTTTCTAAGATCTGCAATAATTTACTGCATCAGGTTCATGTTTTTACCTGAACATAAATAAAGTAATTGTTTGACTCAGCCTGTCCACTTTGTAACCTCAAAATGCTTACCATGTGCCCAATTCAATGAAAATCAGCTTTGATAAGTTGTAGGACTTAACCCTTATAAGTTAAGCTGGAAAGTTTTACCTTTTTTT
>JAZGTK010005906.1:0-20429 GCA_036877625.1 Ambastaia sidthimunki
GAGTTATGTGTGCGAGAAAATAGCCCACAGTTTCCATGGTGCCTATAGGTCTCTAAGCGATAGCAGCTAAGCGCCAAGCTTTTAGACATGTTTGTACATCAAAATCCAACTCAGGAATAATTATTATTGCCTCTCAGTGAACCACAAGACAACAGAACCTCTGCAGCTTTTGTTGTCTGAACTTCCTGAAACTTAAAGGGGTCGTACTGTATCATGAGCAATGACATTTTTTGCTGTGAAACCACAAACTGAAAATTTCCAGACTAAAATCTGAAAACTTCCTCCCCAGTGCAGAAACAACTTATATTGAAACAATGCTGCAAAAACAAGGACATTTATTATGGCTGTTTTGAGAACTTTGTGAGAACTTGAGAGAAAGTTGGCCAACGTTCTAAGTACGTTCTCTGTTGGATACAGTATGTGATGGCAGATGTGATGGCATGTATAACATTTAAAAGTATTAATGAATACTGGAATTGTTAATATATAAATCAGTGTACAGTCTGGTGATGGTTGGCTGGTGGGGTTGTTGAACCAGAAGCAAACAGCTCTAGCTGTACAGATGTGATTAAAACCAGTCAACATCTGATGATCAGGCAGCTGTATCATTAAATACCACATGCTCTACCGCTGGTTAGCATCAACTAGCTCTAAAACAACAATCACATAAAGCAAATGAGCCATTTGTGTGAATGAAACAATTCCCATTAGTGCTGTTAATCTGACGGGTATTTGGGCCACTGGGGTATTTTTAAACACATTGCAATTTGTTGATTGAAAGAATGAAGTTTTCATTTATTGAAAGCTTTTTCGTAAACAATACAAATACAGCTACATGCAGAGGCCAAACAAACAGACTCGCTGCCACTTTTAAGACTTGCAAAGCAGTGTGTTTAAGAGTCTGAGGAAAATAATATGATTTTCGCAGTTTGCAAACAGTAACATTTCTTCCCAGTACAAGGAAACGAGGTCGAGGAGTGGGAAATAAAAACCACTTGTACCTTGAGATTAATTTTTCCACTTCTCCTCAGATGAGAAAATTTACTTTCATTATATAATTTAATTCTTAATACCTGTCAACCCAGGAGAGCTGTCCTAACAAATTCAACCTGCAGTTTTATTACTGAAAGCACAACAAACTGTTATCTTTTTGATTTCCAGTCTGGTCACGTATATTTTGTTTATAACTTCCACTCTAGCAAACAGACATGGTCAAATGAATGCAAATACATCCCATTATTGTGAATAACATGGGAGACGGAAGCTAAGAGTGAGTGACACACAAGCTCTCAGTTTTTGCTGGGAAAATATTAAACAAAATGGAACATGATGGAGCCATCTTGGAGACTTAAGGTAAGTTTAAATAAACACAAAAAGCTAATTGTGTTTCGCAAGGTCACTCGTTCCTTGACATAAGCACAGAAAACTAAAAGAGCAGATGGGTTGGAATCGAGGTGCTGGAGGACTGATAATAAGATGTTTTCATATCCTTATAAATCACGGTGAGTGGCAGGATTATATGAAAACTGTTTCTTTGGAGGTTGTTTTTATTTAATGATAAGAATCTAAGTCACTTTGTAGGAGTGGATTTATCAGAAATGGAGCTGTGTGTTACAGAGAAATACTAATATGTATTGCTCATGCTCTTCATTTAAATTTTTTCAGAAGTCTTGCTTGATTGCAAGGTCGTGATCTGGGGGGGCAATGTTCCAGGTCCTGTGATGAGGAGCCCACCAAAGGGTCTTCATACAGCTCCCACCTTTATCATTTTGTCTCAGGCCTTATGAATTCTTCATAAGTTCAGTTAGAATGTCTCAGTTTGTGCGTGACCATATTGGAAAGATTTCAGTCTTGTGCATTGGTTGGCCTTCATTTGCATTTACTACTGTCCTCCCATCCAACAATTTTAGGTTTTAAGAACGTTCCCCAAAAGTCATTTAAACATTTAAGTTATTTTAAAAGTTTTTGGAATGTTCAAAACATCCAGTTTTTTAGATGTTGTATTAACAATAAACTTTTTAAAATCTGTAATATTTTTTAAAAAGTCCACTAACAACTTGAGAATAACATTTTTGATATATAACGATACAAAACATTCTTTTAATGTTACTGCAAGAACTTTTTTGATAACTTTGAGAGAACATTTAGAGAACCTTAACCAATGTTCTGAGAACATTCCCCGTTAGCTGGGCTGCACCTGGCATGCAATGTCCATTTGCATCAGAGAGGCTGAAGCAGGAATCAGATCATTTGGAAGATTAATGTGTTTTGATTTGTCCATTAGCAGAGTGGCTGTCCTGTCATTGCTGCTGGTGGCATCATAATTAGTGTCTTCCATTTGCATTACAAGAGTCAACTGAACCGGCACAGCATTGATCCCAAACTGACTGGCAATACCTGCAATGCTTTTTGAAGGTTGCTTTTTCAACACTTGGTGCATTAAACTTGCTTGTGCATTTTATTTGCAGGGCTAATGTGTCCCAGCTTTGGATCAACCTCTCATGATGAGGCTCTGTGGGGTGTTTACACACGTGATGATGGGCAATTAAAGTTGACTCCGGATCGATGGAGGGCTCCGCTTGGCTCTTGCAGTGTAGCGATACACCGACACAGAAGCATCATAATGCCATTAAACCCCTTCAGCCAAACAGCTGCTGAACCTCGAGCGGTTGCATGAATATAATAAATAGTGATTTATAAGAATTGATGTTTATTCGCTGAAGGGTGACACCTGGAAACCCGCCCAACTCTCGTTGCTCCGCCCATCATTCTCTCTCTTTGGTGGCGCGTGACACCTGTGCTTAGGTAACGCGCTCACGCAATTATTCGCGGGAGTGCGCGTTTGGATTTAGTGCAGCGCGTTCCCGCGACTCACGGGAGGCTGATGTACGGGCGTTTAACTTGAGGATCATTACATCTCTGTTTTTTCTGCAATGTGATTATTTTTAAATGAGCAGGTTTTCAGTTTTAGGGATTTTAGCTGTCGCGAAGTGTCAGAAGTCACAGGTAAGAAAAATCCATCCGTCCACCTTGACACTGTTTACTGACGTCTTTATTTCCGCGACGCTGTTTAATAATTTACTGTTTAAGTTGTTTTTAAGACATTGAATCTTTTGCACATTGAACATTATCATCATCAAATACGTACTTTGATCAAATCACTGCTTATAAAACGCTTATTGTATTTACATGCAATATAATTTGCATTTATTTGTATAGCGCTTTTTATAATACATATTGTTTCAAACATATTACTTAAAAGGTGCGACAGTGTTTTCAAACTTTCTCGTTAATGCATGAATGAATGAATGAATGCATGCATGAATGAATGAATGCTACTATAAATGCAGGTGGATAAATGATGACATTGAAGTCCAGGTTTGTTATCTGTTAAGTGTCAGGGCATGTCGTGAACGAGTGAAGCACGCCCCCTTACAGCAAAGTGCGCGTTCATGTGATTTGGATGAGTTCAAACTGATACTGTCTCAAATCTCCGATCCGGACGGATACCAGGACGCGTCTGATCTCATCTGTGTCTCATTGCAGGATCAGATCAACAGCATCTCCGTAAGATCCCGTTTTACATGGAGGCTTGTGGGACGCAACGGGACGTTTCCTAAAGTGTCGCTTTGAGGATATCGGTCCAGAATTCCTTCAAATCGGATCCTAATCTTGGATTTGGAAATGCGAGATAATGTCTTTGAGATAAATGTGCTATGTGTGTGATTTGGAGGGGGTCTTGTGGAAGGTGTGCTGTGGGAAACGGACCCGGTGGACTTACCAGCAACTGATCCACGTTTTCTGAACGCAATGGACTTGGAATGAAGACAAAACATGGATATAATCTGGGAAATATTTATTCTTCTTCACGCCAATCTCATTCTTTGCACCTCAGGTAAGATGCAATGATTTCATTCACAGCAGTGATGTGTTTTTGTGTTGGTGCTTCAGTAGCAAAAGTTAAAACCATATAAAACGTGTTTTGTAAAATGTGAGGTTCAGGTGGGTCATTTTGTGTGAAATTAAATTATGCGCATGTTATGATGAAACATTTAATAGATGTCCAATATTGAAGTGGGTTTTATGACACATGTTGACTTATTTAAATCACATTCATTCCCATCAAATCAATCTGTTATTTTAAATAATCTCTGAAATGATTATGAATGTATTTACATGAGAAACATTTGTATAAATTCAGAGTAATACGTGTTGTTTTAATACTGGGCTGTTGTATTTCAGTCACGGTCCGTTTGCGTTAAGTACCATCAAACTCATTTGGGTCAATTAGATTAAATGAGACAATAAAGGTAGTTAGTCGCGGTTTAACGCTGGTTATGATCATTGAAATAGTGATTTTTAGAGGTGGTCACCAATGCACAGGCGAATCTGAAGCACAAATCGTGTGGATGTAATGAAACCCGATTAAAACTTAACCGGAACAGTGTAACTATCACTAATGCAATAACATTAACTTAGTTAAGCTTATGCAGAACTGAATTAACGCGTTATGTTGATTATAGTTTGTCCTGTCCGGCGTTATAGACGAAATCAGAACAGCACCAGAATTTACTTATTTATTAATATTAGTATTAATAAATATTAATATTAAAATGACTAAACAAATGAAGTCGGATCTGTGGTTTAAGTTTCTCCTGAGATGTTTATGGAGCGCGTCCACCAGCGTCGCCTGCGCGCGTCGCGTGCGTCTGTTTCTCCTGACGCGTGGGAAAAGCAACGCAAACGCCCTCGATCATTGTTTATGGGCTCTGAGAGCTCCTACATTATCATTTACATGAGAAGCAGCTTATCTTTGAATTCAGTGTGTAAGTGAATAAAAGGTTTTTATAGTGTTAGGAAATGTTGGCCAGCATCTATAATCAATACTGATCCAGGATCAGATGATCTTCTGATCTGATCTCTCTCATCTAATAAGAGTTTCTGTCACGTTTTGCTGTAATTCTGCAACAAAGATGATGAGAAGTTATCAGTCGCAATGCATTATTGAATCTCATTTGTTAGGTCTTGGGTATTATGTTGTGCATTGTGATTGTGTTTTGTAGGTCCTTAAATCTGATGATATTTGTGGGATATTCGTCTCAAAGGAATCCGTGTCTTTTCCACTTAAGTGTTTACTGTTAGCTAAACTATACAAGCTACATCATCATTGTAATTTTCAAGCGTTGCTTTGTGGGAAATTGACAGACCCTTTTATGTACTTTCAACCTTTTTTCCAGCAGTTTTCTTGATGGCATGTTTGTCATTGTTTTATGACAGATGGAAGGTCCTCATGTTTTTACCTCTTTGTGTCTCTGATGTAGGACCAGGAGACCTCATTTCAGTCAAGCCTTTCATATAATGCAGTTTCAGTGGTGTGTTTTTTCTGCATCTTCCCAAAAATCAAAGGTTTCATTTTGTCCCCACCACAGTCAGAACTGGGCTGTAAAAAGTAACACCGTCCTCAGCTTTTTGGTTTGCGGGCGTTCTAACTGTAACGTTCTAGATTTCAGCTGACATTTGAGGAGCTTGTGCATTGGTTTAGTTATGGCAGTTAACATTTGCTTTGATGCCACACTGAATCCTGCAAATCATCTCACGCACCATCATTCCAAAAATACTGCAAAACATCTCCTGCTGCCAATATGCAAATATATCAACAGTCACGTTGCTTAGACTGATATTCTGAAAATCTTGTGGTATGATGTCAATTTTTTTTAACAATTTCTAGGTCACTGATCAGTTAAAGATTTTACTGACAGAAATCATGTTAACCCCTTTTTATGAAGGTCAGTGTTCTTCCATTCATACACACAAGATGATCTTGAATCATCAGGTTTTAAACAAATTTGTGGAGTCTGTGCCAGCATAAAGAAAAATGGGGGCATACCAAATCCAAAGATTCAAGGAATTTTGAAATTCATTTTCCTTTCTCAGAACAGTTTTAATCACGTTGTAATGCTGTAAACCGAAATTGTAAAGAAAATGATTAACATTTAACCCCATTTTACAGTTCAATTGATATTATGTTATATTATGTTACAGTTTTAATCTGCTCGTTTGAGCTTTTTGGTTTATTTGCTATGTTCTTTAGTTAAAGGCCAGGAAAGTTCTTTGAAACTGTTTTGATGAGTAACTTTGGAGGTTAAGAGCTCTCGTTTCTTATAAACCCTCAAGACTTACTGCAAGGACATGCTGGTGTTGTGTCATTACTCACTACAGGCCCAGTCCATCAGTTCGGTGGGCACAAAAACATTGTGCCACAGGTGATAAACAGACTTGATTACATTTCTGGTCTATTTGAATGGGACTGAAACATCTATTGTGATGCACCAGAGGTGCTTTTGTTGTATTTTGCCTTGAACATGAAGGTTTGCATCTATTCAGAAAATGTTTATTTAATGTTTCTTTAAGTTGCTCTCCAGCATTTAATGTAATTAATTTTATTTTACTAGTTTTGTTGATCCTTGTTTGTAGTAATCGTCCCTATGCATTTCAGACCACTCGAAAATGAAAAAGTGAATCCATTCAGTCCTTCAGTCTGGAGAACTGCGTTAATTAAAACTGAATATTCTGTCCAGTTCTGTTACAGAGCAGCTTTTTGTTTATTGAGAGGGAGGCATTTATAGTTTCAAAAATGTTGTAATAGATTCTGAACGTATTACTTATAGGTTCTGTTTTTGTTTTTTAAGAGTGCACACACAAGATAAGCTGCACTGTGATGCGGTTGGAGGCTGAAAACATTGAAGAACGTATAAATCAACAGTGAGTTTGGGACAGATGTGTTTAGCTAAGTGGGTGGGTGTAGCTAACACTGTTGACTGTCACATGCAGTGAGCATAAGTGTGTAAAATCCACGTCATGAATCTTGTGCCACAAACCCACGGCAGCGAGACACTGATGTTTGCGCTAGCTCTCCGGTGCCCTGCACATGAACTGCACCACACACCTGACCCCTCCCAGCCCAACAAACGACACCCGCTGCAGCCTGACAGCCATCCAAACTCCATCTGTGATGGAGGCCACGCTGCTGCCAGGGTGTTTAAATGCACGGGTGTTTAAATGCAACCAAAGAACAGATCATACAGAGCATGAGAAAGCACTGTATCTATAGTACAGAGGCTTGCACTGTGACTGGGTGAGCCTGAACGCCCACATGGGCCACAGTGCCTCAGCCTACTAATCTGATAATCCCATGCAGATGTGTGTGTGTGTTTGCATCGGTGTACACAGAGAAGCAGGGAGAAAGAGCGAGAGAGATTGTCGGCATCCCGATGTGATTTGTCTGCTTATCTGTTTCCTTTCCGGAACGAGGGACGCATGTCACGGCTCAAACATGTTTGTTATGGGAATTTTCCGTAATATTGCCCTCAGTGAAGCTGAAAGCAAAATAAAGATGCAACATGTTGGTGTTCACAGATAGAAGTGTGTGTGTTTTCCTTAGGGAAATCAGTGCAGTGTTCTGCTGCTTTAAAGCTGATCATGTTTATATCTGGTACTAAATGTTTGTATCTGTTTGGCCTTGATGGCATTATAATGGCTTCAAAAGAGAGAGATAGAGAGATAGATAGATAGATACTTTATTTATCCCGTAGGAAATTCAGGAAGACTGAAGTGATATGACAACGTACAGAGGAACCTTTTATATTGATTTTGCATACTGGTAGAGTTGCTGTCATATACTGCATTATTTAAAGCTGCAGTAAAAATCAGTTCTTGAGCAAGTACATGACAGTGTTCAACATGATCTCCTTATTTTACCCTCATTCACAGCCATGAGTTTATGATAACAGCTTCTATTGAGCTGTCAGGTTGGACTGTTAGTTTAACTTCTGTGTGGTTTTGTCACGTCTGTAAACAGAAAGAAAAGCTCTAGCTGTTGGTGTTGTGTGTGGTGCAGCGTGTAGCTTGTTTTTATAGCGATTGTTTGAACTTGTTGTTCACATTAAGAATATAATTCTGCAAATAACTTGCAGTTTTATGTTTCAAACAGAGATGGCGATAGAGAGGGAAAAGTTACAGATTGCAACTCTAATGCGTTCCTGCATTTCACTTTTTCTTCCATACCGTGAGCCCTAGCCCGTGTATTACTTCTGAAAACATCATCTCTTGGCTTTGAAGAACAAGCTCACAGGTCTGTTCAGAAGCTCGCAGGAATGATGAAATGTATCAAGGATGATTACACATACAGTATATCGCCTGGCCTTTTCATATTGATAAACGGTTCAGCATGCTTGGGCTTGATTGAGGAGCCCACTGGGGACGGACCCTCAAACATTATATTAGTGCAGCTGGATCCATAACGTGCCACAGACATGGCTGGATGAAAGACAATTATCTCATAAGTCAGTAAGCACAGCTGTTGGCAAGGTCGAGTTTTCATTTACGGGTGGCATTTATGCCTCGCTCCTCTCACCCTGCATGAATGAGCTCAGCACTGCTTCAGTTCCAGGGTGAATACTAATGGCTGTCTCTGACAATTACTTTCTGATGAAGTGTTTATTTACAGCATCGTGCAGTTTCTCTGGGACGTCTGGAAGTTCTGAGTGTATGTTGTTTATCACTTTTGGTTGAACGACAGTAGAAGATACCGTGTGAAGGCACATTTTCTTCTATAATGTTCCATTAATATAAAAACATAAATTTCGTAGCTGAAATTGGTAACTTCTGCCTCTTTCTGCCATCTGTTTAAAACATGAAATCGCAGGGTTATTTTCTGAAGGTGACAAGTTTAAATTGTGAGGAACTGATGTAAGAGCAAGCTACAAACACTCCAGCATGTTCACCCACGCATCACGCTGCAGCTCACTGCACCCACACATGCGACGGCAGCCCGGTCCTCATCCTTCTGTTTACACACGTGACACAGGGGCACAATTTCATGTCCCTCTTCCTGCAACTATGGGAATAAGAGACATAGTTCCTATAGTCTCTAATATACAATACAGATTAGCAAGTGCTAGATAAATGCTGTTAATAAAGAGCAAATCTTATTATCTTCACTTATAGCTATACATACATAGACACATAGATACATTGTTTTTGTCCTATACTGGGAGTGCCAAATATACTGTACATTCACCGGTAGAGACAAATGTGGACAGATTTGTTACAGTGTGACTTATGTTTAGCTGTTGTGAAGGGTCTCTTTGTAAATCCTTCATCGAGGTGGTGGTCTCACCGTCAGGAACGGCAATCAGAAAATGATTCTGTTGTTTATTTATTTATTCGGCTGTTTATTTAATGAACTATTGAGACTTCCTCTGCAGACACTGAATAGGTTTGTTACCTTACAGTGTACAGCAGCCCTCATCTGTTTATTTGATAACTCAGAATAATGCACGAGCGGGTCGACTGCTGGGAAGCGGCATCATTTGTGAAAAGCTGAAATGGCAACGCCAGCAGCGGTCCATCATCTAAATGATATTAATAAACCAATCATTTCAATCCCATTATTAAACCATAAAGTTTAAACCCTTGTTGCTGTCCCTCACAGGTAATTCAGATGTAATCTGTTGATTTTGTATCATCTTTCAGAGCGTTGGGGCCATTGTCTACTTATTAATTGTTTGGGCCACTTTCCAGTTGTGACTAGATGCAAACTGATGCAGATAGCAGACAATCTGACAATCTTCATTCACCACCATCAGGGCCACTTCCAGAATTTAAAGGGCCTCGGATTAATGGCCCATCTGACATGCATCACATTTAGTTTAGGGCCTGTTCAGAGCTCAGGACAATGATTGAGTTATGACAGGACTGATTGCTCTTAGTCCACTTTCATTTCTGAAATTAACACTATATCTGTTACACTTATGTTGATTGAATGTTTTGCTTAATGGATTTGAGATGTTCTTTTCTGCTAATGTTTGTAAATATGTTATTGGGGCACTGCAAGGCTGTGTGGGAAATGGAAGGAAACTGCTTAACTCAAACTGCTGTTATAATGAAATATGTGATGTCTTATTCTCATGCGGCCCGGCACATCCAACCGGGACGCACATAAAATCTGAGCGTGACGTTTTGCATTCAATCATTGCAATTCTTCAATCTCTGTAAGATTCGACCCTTATACACTTTCACATAAAGCCATCAAACTCCTGTTCTACTCACAATAGGCATGAAAATCTCTTCTTTTGATGTTTTGTGGAAGACAGAGTGCTTCAGTCTTTGTTTTTAGAGCTGTCGGTTAGAGTTGTGTTCTGTATCCAGACTCTGTCCTGCTAATGATGGCAGCTTTGAGCTGCAGGGACGAGAGTTTTGTTTCCCCTTTGAGAAGAAGAGAGATGGTGTGATGGAGTATTCAGCACTGTGATGCTTGTCCTGAAGCTCCACTAAAGCTCTCCTGTGTTATTACTCCAGAGTCCCTCAGAAGAACATGGCTGATGAATTGTTATTGTGTCTCGCTCCATACTTACTTCTGCTAGGAGATAAAGACAGAACATGTGAGAGAGGAGAGATATTATAAGTGTCTGTTTAATGTGTACTATGCTAATGAAACCGTATCATATCATAATTTTATTACCTGTCCATGCATGGTCACATGGTTGGGTGAGCATTTGCCCAGAACAGAGCCACACCCCCATGGCCACACCCACAACACCAACAGATTGCTTCAGTTGTCAATAGTTGATATATTATTTAAAGAAAGTGGTTCTGACTACAGTAGTGTGTTTTAAACGTTGCACAGAGTAATTTTTCACATGACCAGTCCAGTACAACCTATTATTCGACATATTCAGTCTCAGACAAATTGGCCTGAAAGTATTTCTACAATGATATCTATACAATAAACTTTAGTACTTGCAGGAATCTTTGTCTGTATAAATCCTAAAAGCACAATTGTTTAGGGCTACTGTATCACATGTCCAGGTTCTGTAGATGATGAAGTATTTGCGAATTGTTCTTGTAGCAGTTGTTTAGAATTTAAACTTGTCATCCACATTAAGAAAAGACCTGTGACGCAAACAACATGTAAATTCATCTGTTTCAAACAGAGATGGCGGTAGAGAGGCGAAGTTACGGATTGTAGCTTTAAAATACTTCTAAAAATTGCTATTCAGAACTCTTAATACAATCAGAAAAATCTGTCAATATCCTGAAGTGGATCTGGCTAATTTGTGGGCAGCTTTGTTTGAGTGTTTATAGGGTCGGAACTTGAATGTTTTAACAGCAGTATATTTGGATATAGCAGTACTCAGTGAAATTAGCTTCAGTGTAGTGTTTGGTTTTTTTGAGTCTCTCAGAGGAGAAAGTATTTTCACCTCAGCAGCTGCACCTCACTTTCTGTGAAACTGAACAACTCCTGCATTAGTTCGTGGTTTTGATGAAAGGATTTTCTCTCCTCCGGTTCCATTAAATCCAGCCCTGCCACCTCTGGCCCATAGTCATGTTTTTTGTGGCTGAGTAAGGATAAGAAAGTTTAGGTGTAAAAACGCAATATCCTAAAATCCTGCTGTGTAATTTCAGATCGTGAAAGCAGTCCGATCTTCACTCGGTCACTACAGCCCTGGTCCAATCTTGAGTTTTTTGTTAGGTTTACCCAGAATGCATTCTGATGTTTGAGGAATGAAAACTGTGAGTCTCTTGCATGGATCAAGTGTTTGCTGTAATAAAATTGTGTTTTATGAAGAAAGAATGCCAGAGGACACAAAATTATGGGCAAATTCAATAAAACCTCTGAAATAATGTTTTTGTCCACAATTAAAGTAAATTATACCAATTTTCTTCTTCTGTCCCCACAGCTCAGCCAAATCCACCCAGAATCCATGAGGGATGGTGGGCTTACAAAGAAGTTGTTCAGGGGAGCTTTGTTCCAGGTAATAATGGTACATCTTCTTTTATTAAGTGTTATCAGTGTATCAGTGTTGTTCTTTTTGTTCACACATGGATTTTACATTAGTTATAATTAGAGAGTAATCATGTTTTGTTAATGGTTGAAATAATTTGTGTTTGGGTTAATATTACTTTTATGTTTTACATGTTTAATGGCTTCATGATGACTTATGTTATAGTTGTGTGTTTCTGTAGCTCAGCTGGTAGAGCATTGCATTAGCAACGCAAAGGTTGTGGGTTCGATTCCCAGGGAACACACATACTGATAAAAATGCTGTACACTGTGAATGCTGTGAGTTTTACATCATAATGTTTCTTTGTTTTAAAGTGTTAAAATTGTTTGTTTGAAATTTACATCCTGAACTTTCAGGTTTAAATTAAGATTTAGATTTTCTGAATATTTCTGTTGTATTATTATATTAATTCCGCAGCAGGAGCTTTTATCAAAAGTGCCATACAAATGAGGAACATCAGTTTCGTTTTTCCATGTAGCAGTTATTAACACTTCCAGACTCCTGCAGAAGTACACGGATAATTGCTCCGTTCCAAAACTTACTGAGCTGCCTACAGAGGCTGCTTTTTATGGCATCACAGCCTCCATACAGAAGGCTTCAGGAGCATCTTAATTATGCTGCCTCCCAAGACACCTGTTTTGGCCAAATGACATGGATTCTTTGCAAAGCAGGCAATCCCATGATGCTTTGCACAGAGCTCAGTGAAGAACGAGCTGAAGTAAAAAAATGTTAAATTAAATGTTTTTATGTAAACACATGCAAAAATGATTGATTAAAATAGTTCAGTGTCATTTTGAATTCATTATTTAAAACGATAATTTTGTTTTACATGTTTTGCATGTTAATGACGTCAAATGCTTTTGACACGGTTTGAATGTTTCCTCAGAATTAGGCAGCAGTCTCTCTCTCTCTCTCTCTCTCTCTCTCTCTCAGTCTCTCTCTCTCTCTCTCTCCCTCTTACTCTCTCTCTCTCTCTCTCTGATGGGTTTTGCTTGGGGTCTGCTAAAGGTTATCAACATACAAAGTTCAGGCTTCAGAGTCACATCCTGTCGAATCTCACGCTGGGTTTGGATGCACATCATCTTGTGTTGCTGAGGGTGGTGTTGGACTGGCAATCTGGTTTCTGTTTATTCAGGGGTGGGAGAAGAACATCTTGGCGAGGAAGGGCAGCTGTATTTTGATGATTGTTTAATACTCTGTGCCTTGAAAACCCAAGTGCCTGTTATCTGGGAGCCCCATCATTCCCCTGCTGTGTGTGAAGCAGTGCTGGTCAGTGTGAGCATGAGATACTGGATAAAATGGATGTTCCTCCGACAGCTGTTCTCTAATGAGCTGCAACATTTTAAACTCTGGGATGTGGCCTTAAAGAGACATTTCACCCAAAAATGAAAAATCTTTCATCATTTACTCGCCCTTGTTCCTGACGATGCATTTCTGTGAAGCACAAAAAAGTTATTTTGAAGTAGGTTGGTAAACAAACGGTGGCATCCATTGATTTATCAAACACCCTATTTATGAAAATATCATCTTTTGTGTTCCACAGAAGAAAAAGTCATACAGGTTATTAATGAATGAATGATTTTTGGGTGAACTGTCCCTTTCACATGACTTTTAATATTGCACACAGCAGTTTTTTTTTTGTTGTTGTAGGAGAGAGTAATGGAGAAATTTGGAGACAGTGCCGTGACAGGAGGTAAAACACTTGCCTTTTTTTTCTTGGTGAGGAGTTTTGAATTCTTGAATGCTGGAAGATTAGAGAGATTGGAGCAAATACGCTTCTCAGAAATTACTTATTGACGGAAGGATGGAATGCAGTCGAAGATGATGAATGGACCCATCATAGCATAGATTGATACTTGAACATGGGCCTAAAATATTTGCGATCATTCGCTGGAGATATAACAATTATGCAGCTATTGTGAGTATTGCTATGACTTTAATGTGTTTTTGTTGTGATGTGTAATGTGATGTTAGTTTTGCAATCCTTTCTTGTCTGATGACTTCAACAGACTCATGACTAGAGCTGTAACAGATAATTCCAGCTTTAGAGACTTCACCAGCATCTCTGATTGCTTCAGTAGCAAAAGACTCATTTGAATTAGTAATCAGAAATCTTCTTTAATGTTCCTGAAAGCAATATTTACCCACTTATATTGTCAGTGTTCCTGTCGCTCAACTGCTGGAGCATTGTGTTAGCARCACAGAGGTTGTGGGTTTGATTGTAAGGGAACCTGTACTGATAAATGGCATGGCTTGAATGCACTTTGGATAAAAGTAGATCTGGCTGTAAACTCTGATGCAGGTCACACAGTAATGTATTACTGGGCACATATAGCTGTCTATACCCACAGTCACCTAAAGACTTCATGTAAGTGTTGGTTAAGCTACAGTAAATCAATAAAGGATGCTAATAGGCAGGTAGTTCCCTTGTGTTAAGCAGTTACATGCGGTTGGTAGATTGACAGCGACTGGTCGAAATGTGATTAAAGACAGAGAGGAAAGATCTTTTAACAGAACAGACTCTGAACTGCAGAAAGACTGACCACCAGAGTCTCACCGTATTTTCACTTCTGATCGTGTTTTTAAAGGGATCCCGTTGTGTTCTATTTCCCCTTTAAAATGGCATTTAAATTGTATATGATTTTAAGGTCTTATTGCTCCTGGTATGTCCTCATCGTTTTGTTGCATTTCATGCATTTCATGCATTTCATGCACATGGATGGTGCTAAATCTGAAACTGTCACAACTTTCAACACAGCCACAACAAATTTTGTTCATCGCCAGAAATGAGTTGCAGATGGAGGCCGTGTTGAGCATCTTCCCTCCTTCTGTGAGTCACAGAACAATAACTGCACATTTTCATATAAATCTGTCTGAGTCAGTTCTGATCAACACTGATTTTGTAGCTGATATGGCTGTTCGTAAGTCTGATGGATAAACGAGTGAGTTTAAAATTAAATGTTTCTACTATTTAAAGAAAAAAGGCTTGTGGACTGTTTTAGAATCAAGGCAATTGCATTTCATCACAGATTAGTCACAGATATGATAAATCCCTCATCATTATAGGATGTCGGTTAGGAAGTTCACAGTCATGAATCCCTCATACACACATATCATTGGACACTAAATGGTCCGATGCCTCTCCTCACTTTAAACTAGATCTGCAATCAGGATATTAAGACAGATGCACCAATCATTGTCTCTTTAGTTCAATTCAAGGTGAGAATTACTCTCACTGAGAGCTGTTTTATCAAGATGCTCAGCATCAGTTATTCTGTCCTTCTGATCGGTTGTTCTAAGGTTCCTGTAACTCAGCTGGTAGAAAATTACATTACCAGAGCAAAGGTTGTGGGTTCGATATATAATATATTACAGTAAAAATGTCTATATGTTTTACAATATAGTTCTTTTTGCTGGAAGGTGTTTGATACAGGGTTTGATAGAGCTGTAGTAGTTGCTCGGCAACCATCAACAACCTGCAGTGACATCACCGTGTCAAACTTGAGTTGCTGCTCTTAGAAACAACAGAGCTGTCTGTACCGGAAGCATCATCCGCTAAACGTTTGTGTTTTATTATTGTGTTTTACACACGGTGTGAATCTCTACCGGTCATCAAGCGTAACACATCACGGTACTTACAGACACAAGCAGCGCAGCCTGAGTCAGAAAAAACGTCTTGTGCTTGTGCCCTTTATCTCCGGTTGCGAGGGGCCTGACAAAAAAAGTCCCCACCGCAGCTGAATACTAATTCATCTCGTTGACAGTCACACCCGCTTTTCCTGCAGGCGTGCGGGAATGCTAAGTTTAGGCAGCAAAACATATCCAGAGCAGCTAATTTTCTCGGCGGTGGTGAAATGCATCAGCAGTTCCTCGGGTTGTGTGACAGCTGTGTGTATTAAGAGACTGTCTGATGGATGGGGGTGCAGTGAGGAAGACTCTCATAACTGCTCTTTATTTACTGTCGAGCACGAGCGTGAGGGAGGGGGCGACCGGGATGGTCCGGGATGTGCTGCGGACGTCTTGGGACAGAAACTGTAGTCGCTTCGTTCTGTCACTCAAGACTGAATGGTCTGTTATCATCCATCAATCAGAGCAGTGACAGCAAAACTGTAGAAACCTCAAAGCTTCAAATGATGTCTGGAAGTCATGTATGAGATGTTTAAGACAGGGGTCTTCAACCTTTGTTAGGCCACAGACCCCATTGTGGATGGAGAGAGAGAGAGAGAGAGCAGGGACTTCCTGTTTTTTTTTTTTAAAGCTTGACATGTATAGCACCATATAGCTGTACAGACGTTCTTGGCTTTCTTCATTGGAGCACAATAGGAAGACAGTCCTATTGTGTTTTTGGAATGACATGAGGTTATGTAAATGATGACAGAAGTTTTCATTTAATACGTTTCAGTGTGGGAGAAACTTGAGCTTTGTAACTTAACTTTGTACTGTATTTCCATTTTTACAATCACTCGTAGACCCCCTGTTGACAACATCTGATTTGAGATCTTGTAATATATCTGAAAGGATTATATTGTAGATCAGCACCTGGCACCCAAAATGTTCAAAACAAATGCAGTCTATTTGCATAGGAAAATTGGCTCTGAATGAGGCCTCATTATTGAAGATAAATCATCTCTTGATTTCAGCCTCTTGGATGAACTTTTATGTCTGGTTCACAGGTGCTGGATTCTGTTAGTATTGAGCATTTACTATTCAGTGGGCATGTCAGCACAGTCTACACCAGATCAAACCCATTTCACTCCAGGGGTGCCAAAGAGATGGAAGCGGTTTGCGACGCCTCCCTTATTTAGGATGTATGCAGAGAATTTAAAATCTCAGCGGTGGCTTCAGAAACTTGCAGATTATTTTAAAATACTGCCGTTCTGTATTTTTACATGTGCTTCAAACACGACTCTTTTACAGATGCCCTAAAACGCCACAGAAAGAGCTAATGGCTTCTATAAAGATTTAATGTTAATGCATTATTCATTTAAACGACAGGGTTCTAGATTAAAAGGAACCGAGATTGTTTGAATGAAAGTTAGATCTTCACATTGTAATGTCTTTGTGGTTAGACAAGCTGTGGAATGAAAGAAAACTGGCTAAGGTAAACCTGTGTTTAAATTTGATTTATGTAAGAAACAATTAATCAAATTATAGGTGTAATTTTGTAGAATATCACAGAAGATAGTTTAGAAGGTGTCTTTTTGAATATCACTGGAACAGGTGTCTGGAGAAATGGCAGCTGTCTCTGTGACAGCTCCAGGCTCTGTAAACAGCAATACAGTGTCAGAGAAACAGCCCCATGCTTTTATCAGAAACACTGTCTGTGTCAGTCATTGTGCTCATTCGTGGCTTTCTGACAGCTGTTTGGAGGGCAGCATGTATGGAAGGGATGGGGGTGGTCTGATTCAATGACACAAACTAGCTGAAGTTAGCAAAACACATCACATACGATCTCTTTAATGTGAACAACAGTGATTTCCAACATTTTGTGCCACATTGGAAATCTGGCACATAACTTAGGTTTTTAGATTCTGCCCTATTTTAAGTCGTTTATTAAGTTGTCAACACACACTACTCCAGCTGTATGGCTTAAATGCAGAACAAATTCTGAGTTAGGTCACCAAACTCAGCAGGCCTGTCACTTTGACTTCAGTATTTCTGTGTGACGTCACAGCTGGCAGGATTTCACATAAGGTAAAAGGTGTGTTTAAAGAGAACGTTTTGGAAATGTGATTCATTGTGTAGTTGAGAAGCACATCGACTGTGGTTCTGTAAGAGCTTGATTCAGTAGTTTATTTGGGCTTTTGGACTGACCTTTTCCTGTGTCTGCATGGCCAAGTGGATGTAACGTCTTCAATAACATCTAAAGAAAAATCGATCTCTCTAAAAGATAAGAAATGAAGTCATCACATATCGGATTTAACAAGTTGTTTATTAATTTGTATAAGTCAGTCATTTAAGCTACAAAGGTCAAACAACATTGTATTTGTAAAATGAAAGATCAAACGGTTTCATCTTCGTTTGACTCAGATTGTCTGATACATTGTGCACGGCTTTGAAAGTAATTTCGATCCAAAACGTTGTCAAATGCAGTAATTAGTTCTGCCTCAGAAATGCTGATTGTATAAACCTGCTACTTTAAACACAAGTTTGTTTCCGGTACAATACAATAGCAAGAACCAATCAGATTGAAACTTGCAGTTTTAGCCAGCGCTTGCCATCTGTGTGTGCAGAATGCATTAGGCTGTCAGTGAACGGACTGTGTGTGTTTCACGTTCTGTCTGAGGTTAAGATTACAGTATGTGTGGAAAGTCAGGGTCCTGTTATGTATATATTGTCAGGAAAAAGATATCTGATGATTAAATATTTAAGGATAACAATGGACACCAAACATGAGGGAGAAAAAGAAAAATAATTCTGAGAAATTATTGATCTCTCTAGAATTTCTGTATCACCAATGAAAGCATATTTTAAAAATATTGTCTGTTTTTTCTTCACTGAGATGAGAGGGTCAAAGCCAAAAGCAAAAAGGTTGATTATATTGACATCACATTACCAAATGGTTAGTTATGCAGAATATGTTTGAAAGGCTACAGTAACTTTTGAGAGTAACTTTATGTTGGGGGTGTGTTAGCAGTGAAAGGCCAGTACGAGCTCAACAGCTTGGTGAGCGTCAGCAACTGCTGATTCTGATCTTCATTTTCTCACATGCAGCATTTTTCCGTTGCTTTGCCCCCGTGTGACACGTAAAAACATTAAAATGGCTGATTTGTTCCACGATGCAGCTTTTCTGCTAAGAAAACGTTTTAAAGTCCCCATATGATAGTCAACCAAAAAGGTCATTGTTATCATAATAATAAGTATATATAAGATAAGAATACAAAGTATATTGAAATCTGCAAAGCCTGATGGGATAGGAGGTGTAAAAACACTCTGGTGTAGATATGTTCTACTTTCTGTGCATTTGTTTGTGCTGTATCTCATGTATTACCATTTAAAAGAGGCATGCAGTGTTATCAGAACATGCTTTTAACTGCACAAAGCAGCGTGTGATTCACTGTGGACTTTATCTTTCCTTTAAACTGCTGCCAAACAACCAGAAGCGGTAAGAGAGGGACAGACAGACACAGATTCTGCCCCTGGCACAAGATTCGGAAACTCACTCCACATTCTAATAAGCTCTGTGGCCGTACCCAGATATGAATGCATTATAGTGCCATACATCTGTAATATATTCTTACAGGACTGCAGCCGACAGATGATCAGATCAGTGTGTTTCAGAGTCACAGTGCATTTAGCCAAGTGTAGCATGCTGACAACCCCAAAAGCGTTTTTTGTGTGAACTCATTTAGGCTGCGTTCTCTTTAATAAGGATGAGTTTGAAAATGCAGTTTTTCTTTCAAATCGCTGTCCAACCACACTGATTTTGTACGTTATCCAAAAGCTGCTTGTGCAGACTAAAATGTCTGTGAAGCCATTTGATTTTTGAAAAGAAGGGATGGTTAAAAATTAAAAATAAGTGCGAAAAAATTAGGGGAAGTAAATAAAGAAAAAGATTGAGCCACAGTATTTTTTATTAATCCAGCGTAAAGTTTGAACAAGGTGTTAACTGAAACAGAACTGAAACAGTTTGCCTTTATTTGATATCAACAGAAGTATAAACAAGAAGCGAGAGATGAGAAGAAAGAGGAGAAGAATGAGTTGGAGACTCAGACTCATGCCAGTGTAATATGTTGAAGCTCCACCCACAAGACTCTGACTTAGATGCAGTTTTGACATTTCAATAATTACTCCTTTTGTGTTCCATGTGGGAAAAATGAAACTGACGTGAGTGATTGTGGAAGCTGCCACAGCTTTTTTTTCCCTAAAGAAATAAGAAATCTGTTGTTTGGAACTTGTATTTAAACATTACTGTACAATGATACTGTTCTTTGCAGACGTATGCTGACTGCCTTGTCCTTGTATTTCCTCATAATAGCTCAGGTTATATTTTCTGTCATTTTCTCCCAGCGTGCATGTTAAATTCATTCTACACCTTAAAGTGATTACAAAGATTATAGACACTTCTTCACAGTAAAGTTTGACCAATCAATGCAGGTCCAGCCGCCTCTGTAATCATGTTGCGTGTTCTTCAGCTGGTCTGTTTTGGTCTTTTGCCGGCATGAACCTGCCAGTCTGCCTCCCTCAGGGATCTGACAGCCGGCTGCCTCCCACACATACATTTACAGCCCTGTCACCAAAAGCCTCGAGTAATGAGCAATATGCCTTCTCCAGTGTCAGCGTGGATTGCCGCTCTGTATTACACTGTGTTTGTTGTACAGAGTCGCTGGCCGGCCGGGAGAGTGAGCTGGAGGACGGGCAGTCCATCTATCCGGCCGTGGCTGTGTGTAATGCTAATCCTGTGCTGGCTTTACCAGTTTGTTCTGTGTTTTCACAAGATAAATCTTTCATGTGCACCTCAATTGTCAGGCCTGTGTTGTGTGTTTGTGTGGAGGCTGCAGCTGTGAGAACGTTGCTATAATGTTTTCCAGAAGGTGTTCTAACGTTATCAAAAAAATGTTCTTGCAGTAACCTTAGTAGAAC
>JAZGTK010005907.1:0-21626 GCA_036877625.1 Ambastaia sidthimunki
GCACATCCAAGCCAAAAACACAGAGGAGGCATGCAGCGCACTTCACCTATCATCCCGACCCTGTCCCCACTCACTATGGTAAATGCCCTTGTTTATATTTTACAGTGGATCTTAGGATAATAGGGTTGTAACAATATGTCAACGGTTCGTATCATGGTTCTGGAGCCTCGGTTCTGTTTGCTGTGGGGGAGGGTTCAAGGCATGGCACCAGTAAAGCTAGAGGACTTTGGATCTACTTTCAACTTAATAACAGTAACTCTGGGAAGACAGTAACTTAAGTGTACGCGATATTTCGCAGTCAGAGGCTCATATGGGGGGGGATTTATAAATGTTGGGCGCGGGGCTTGTAAAAGTCATGGTAAAAAGGCAAAAAAACTACTGTCTCCTAATTTTTAGGAGGAGCTACTTCACTCAGTTAAATGTTTTTGTGTAGTGTTTTGTTGCAAAACGTATTGTTTCAAAGCAGTGTAGCAAAGAACAGTCCCTACAAACCCTCCAGTAAACCAGCCATACCATACGGCCTTTGTCATACTGTACGTTATTATTTCATAAATAATTGTTTTCCAGCACAATGCGCTGTAATCATGTGTTGATTAGGGGTTCAGTCATGTTAAATCATGCTAGCATCATGTTAACATTGTTAGAATCATGTATTTTCATGTTATCATCCTGGTAAAACATATTAACATGTTATCTGCTGAAATATTTTGGCCCGAGTTTTGCCACAGCAAGCACCACTCACATTTTCTTTAGAAAATTTCTTTAAAATCTAGTTATTAGTATCCGTTAGTGTTCTTATTATTGTCACGAAACTTGATATGTGTCATCACAAGAATGTCTTAGGGGTGCATGCACAGTTTCGTCACCGCACCATCTACTGGTCCAGAGATATAAACATTTTATAAAAATATAATTTATAAAAATATAAGCCAATTTTTAATTGAACTTTTGAATAATTTCTCCTAAAATCATCAGTGTGGTCTCCTTAGATTCCTTGAGGCATACAGAGTTAAACGATTTACATTGTTCCATGGTCAGCCATTTGGATTTTGTCATGCTGATTTGCAATTATGTATTTTATGAACACAAACATATTGTTACGAAACTCGATATGGTTCATTATGGCCGTATTCAAAGTGACTTACAAAGAGAGAGAGCATTAACATTTTGTCCTCAAAACCTAGTTTCCCACTTCTACAAAATTTCCAGTCTGTAGGAACTTTGTTATATAGCATGTAGAGACATTTATAAAAAAGCTAGTAAAAGCTTTTTGATTTATCAAACATTTCTTGCATAACCTGTTTTCAAATTCTAAGACGAGCACAGCAATAGTAATTGCTGTATCTTCACAATACTTTAGTGTATTGACAACTTGGTATGTGTCATCATTAGCACATCTTGTTCACCTCAATTTTATTGTGTTTTTAATACTGATTAAAAAAATGCCAGCATATAGTTTTCTTTGCCCATTTTGGGCTTGACCCTGTGAATTGCTGTTTGCAGATATATTTAGGTGTTCAAACGCTTACAACGTTAACTATTATAATTAAGTATTGTAATTATTGTTTTGTAATTATTATTATTGTTAGTGGTTCAAGGATGAAGCGCTGAAACCCTTTTGTTTTTGTTCAGATTTTTAGGGGTTTAAGTATCCAGTGTCTTTTCCCTCATGAAAAATTTTCCACTATTTTGAATTTCTGCAAAACCTATTTTTGCACAATAGTCCTAGATTTTTCGACTGTTTAGAACCAAACCAGTGCCAAACTTAAGAACATTTAGCATGTTTCAGAGTTAGGTTGTTAACAATTATCAAAACAAAGTTATAATTTTAATTTACATTCTCGAAGGGATGCCAAAACATTTGAAGTAGACGTTGACACTTTTTGGTTACATGGCTATAACTTGGGAAGGGAATGAGAAATACTCACCAAACTTGATACATACATATAGAAATCTCATCTGTGCAGCTACTGGCTATTTGGTGGCTCTATAATGTGTAAAAACACAAATGACTATAAGTAATCCAAAGCTGTCTCAATCAACTACACATTTGATTGTCTCAAAAAGCATGGCTGCCATCAGCTGATGAAGTTTGAGCACCTATTAGACAAGGTTAACGAAGGCTGATTTGAACAAATTTCGGTGGGCATGTTGACTCATGACCCCAAATGGTCTGTAAGAATGAACCACTGAACCACTCTTCAAATATTTGAGTTTTTTAAAAACCTACTTTTGCAAGCTAGTTGCAAGCCTAGGTTTCTCACTTAACTTCATTAAAACCAGTGCAGTACAATTCTCTGGACTATAGAGTTCAGTAATTATAAAAAAAAAGTAACTTCCCAATTTGTAAATGAAACGTCAGACGATCACAAAACTAAGTGAGCTCATGCGTCTTGTGATACTAAAGAAGCATGCAAGATTTTGTGGCTATCGGGCAGTTATGACGGTTGTAAATAGTAATGGAAAAAGTTATTTGGCAAGCCTTTTAGACACTGCTAAATAATTTCTTGTATTTTTAGACCCTCACAAAGGTCTTAAGACATCTAAACCCGGATAAATCACTGCTTGCTGCTATAGTTATTATTATTATTCAGTTCTAAAACTGATTGTGCAGACCAAACAGTATGAGCTAGAGAGTTAAAACTTGGTCAGATGGTAGTACTCTATACAGCTACTCATATCCAGGGACAAAAATCAGCCAATAGGGGGCGCTACAGCGACCAAAAAAGTGTAAGAGCTCATAACTCCTTCACTATTTGTTGTTTGATTAGAAAATTATCATGCAGTGTCCAAGCTTTCATGATTGTATATGAGAACATCAGATTATCTTGCAAAACATGGCCGCCTGTCAAAAAGGGACATTTCAAAAAATGTGTACTGAAAATGTTATTTAGCAGATAATGACGGTTGCAAATATTTTAAAAAAATGACTTTACAATGAAATGAATTGTCTAATGAAAATTTGTTTAGCGCTTTTAGCATTGAATTTGGGACATAAGAAAAAATGGTGGAGTCATTTACTGTAAGTGCTATGGAGTATGCTAAGTCTGTGTCCGTTGAGAGCAGATCGTTTTATCATTTCATAGCTTTTTATAAGAGGACTTACTAATGTAATTGTTCTCTGTTGTTCTCATTTATACAAATGATTTGTAATGCATAAGACTGATCACATGGGTCTTGCTGTGAACAAACCCAATTGAAAACATAAACTGGCAGAGCTATAAATGGCATGTGGCTAAAGAAACAATACCTTGTCCTAAACTGTTAGACATATTTTAAATAAACTACCAGTGATGGTGATTGTACATGTGTTTAATGGTGTCTGGTAAAAAGGAGCAATCTTGTTTATAGTTTATTCAGCATATGATGTAAAATGTAAACAACGCCGTGATTTATAAATGTCAAGAGATTGACAACGGCAGTTTTTTTTAAACTGTCAGTGTATTGCATAAGGCCTATAAAGACTTCAAATTACACATTTGTCACAACAAAATCACAATGAATTATTTATTTGCAGGACCCACACAGAAGATGAATTTATTTCAGTCTATAACCAGTGCTTTGGACAACACTCTTGCAAGTGATCCCACTGCAGGTATTAATGTGTTTTATTTTAATCAATTGTCTTCAGAGGAACATTTCGATTATTTTGAGGTTTTTAATTGATTAAATATGGTGTAAATATAACTGCTTGAATGACAGGTCTGACCTGTTAACATAGAATGGATCATCTGTTTTCATTCAGTTTTTGAACAACAAAAGTATTATTAAAGAATCAGATGGGCTATTTCAGTATTACCATTCCTGAAATTTTACATTTATTGTAGTATAAAATGTAATGTTTGATACTTGTAATATGTTTTGTGATATATAAATGTCTTTCTCCTTCAGTAATCTTTGGCGAGGATGTTGCTTTTGGTGGGGTGTTCCGCTGCACAGTTGGCCTCAGGGATAAATATGGTGAGTATACTCAAATTTTTGCTTATGGGGCAACTGAGGTAAAATTTCTTTCAGCAGCAGTTAAGTCATGTTCTTTATTCTGACGCTTGATGGCAGCACTATCACATATAAATAATTCCTGACTTACCACAGTGTTCACAATGGAACGCTTGTCTGTCACATGCTGCATACTGTGATATCTTTAGAAATGGCAAGGAAGGCAGCAGGCATATTCTGAACTCATTGTGTTGCATGTGAGTGGCATGCAGATATTAAGAGGAAAAATAATTTTGCAATTTTAATTCGGTGTTCTGTAAAAATGTTAAAAGTATTAACTTATGAGTCAAGAAGGTTGTGATGATTAAAATCATGGCTATAGTTACTATAGTGTCATTCAGCAAACTGGAAATGTATTGACTTGTTGAGAGCATTGCATTGTAAGATACCATATGGTGTGCTCTTGTGTATTGCACATTAGGGGCATTTTGGCACGCTAGGTCATTTGGGTATTCTATACTATCAGAAAATTGCAGTTATTTTGGATTTATTTAAGTGTCTATTAAAATTAAAATTTGATAAAAAAAATTTCAATTAAAAATTGATTAAAAAAAGGTGTGCACATGTAATTACAGCACAATTGTGCAATTGTGTCATTGAGTGTGTGAGTTACTTTACCAAAGTTATTGTAAAACAATTTATTTATTTTCAACTTAAACTTATTTCCAAATTATGCTTGAATTAAGCTTGTTCATATATCTATTTGTGTTTCATATGTTTGTCTAAGTTGTACAGTTTGCCCTTATCATCTTGCCTTTTCTTTAAGACAAACTTTAATTACTTTTATGTAAAATTACTTAAAATTTAGTAGTTAATTATCTCTGGGGCTACATAATTTGTAATTTATAAATTCTGACTGTGTTATCAGCTTAACACCAAAATTGCTTTAGCAATTTTGTTAGAAATATAACTTTTCTTTTTGCACTCGGTAGTGTTGCCTTTTTGTAATTTGACAATGAGATGCACTTGAAGCTGTTATTTAGGTTTTCATAAGAACATTTAGCATGTTTCATGTGTATTAATTGTCTGTGTTAAGTTGGTTTAAATCAAATTCAAAAGGCACTTTCCAGAAAGAAAAGCATGAGCGGAATTTATGGCTCTGCATTTGACATCTTTGTCATTCATTTCGATGAGCGTGATCAGTTATGCAAGAATAAATTATGGAGATTTAGACTGAACAAAACATCCTCTGCAAGTCTTAATTGTTAAATAATTTCACTGCAGAGCGACATATTCCGTTAAAAAACAGGAAAAGCATTATGGTAATGATTTTTAAAAAAATGTGCTGTTTCCACTCAGAAAGCTATAAATAGAGCCACTCTGTGATGTTTTGAAAAATGCATTTAAGACTCCCATTTGTCTCTGGCTGTGTTTGTGCCTTTTGTTTGTCATTGACGTCATAGGTTTTGAACTTTGAGGGGGAGTATTATTTTCCATGCCACCTCGATAGGTCTGAGCAGGATCTTCATGCAACTCTCATTCAGAAGAGTCCCTGCCCTCCACCCCCTGCAGCTCTGATGTAGCATGCAAGGGTCAACGTGTAAAAGCAATGTGCGAGTCACTGGCTACACGAGTGACGCACACACAGGCATAACGTATTGCCACTACAGTCTACTTGAATGCATCCACGCTGTGTCTGCTCTTTACAATCTGCTTTAAATTGCTTTCTGCAAAATGCACTAAAGACAGTGGCCAGTAAACACAATATTATCTTTAAAATGCCTATGTATTTAAAATGTATTCACCAGCCTGTTGAATACAGCATACCTTACCCTATATATTTTCATCACTACCTTATTCAGCTAGAACATTTTTAATGTTGAAGGTGAAGGTTTGTTTCTTACAGTCAACCAAAAAATGTGAAATTCAGGTAAATGCTGTATCCCTCAAGTGTGTTATTGCAAGCAGAATTGTGTTTACAGTAAGGCACTTTTGTTTTACTTTGTGTGCTGGCTATGTCATTTTCCAAAATAATCCATGTTTGCACTGAACATTTGGTTTCATAGAAGTATCAGGTCTTCAGAAATGAGTGTTCAAAACATTGTTACAGACATTGTTTCAGCCAGTACAAGAAAGATGCAACTGTGCTCGGCTATGAATGAAAATAGCTTTCCGCTCCAAACATAGCATCTAATTCATGTGGTTCTTTACTGGATTCAGGGGTGGAATTGACGGGCTTTGGTTTTGTGTGTCACTGTTTTGATTTACAGCATTATTTAATTTCGAAAAATACTACACCACAGTTTATGGTTTAAGGTTAGAATTAAATTAGTTCAAGCCTGATTTGCATACTTTTTATTTTTTAGAATATAACAATCATTTGCATCTGCTTACCATAAAATGCTCAACAAACATGTTCCATTTTGGTTATTATTTAAGGGCAGAATACATGACATATGCTCTTGTTTCCTTAGGTAAAGACCGTGTGTTTAACACCCCACTGTGCGAGCAGGGAATTGTGGGATTTGGGATAGGGGCGGCCACTGCGGGGGCCACTGCTATTGCAGAGATACAGTTTGCAGACTACATTTTCCCAGCATTTGATCAGGTGAGCTTATTTTAAAGGGGTGTATTATAAACCTCATCAAAAAATGTTTTTCAAGTCTGTTAGTGTGTTTTCAAGCCTAAATGTGTTAGTCAAGCCTATAAAGGAGTGCGGACACCCTCGTAGGTTTCAGCATGTACTAGGGCATAATTTTTCTTTCAGTTGTCAAGGCATCCGAATGCCAGATGTAATAAAAGGGGAATATTTTACAAGAATGGGCTGCACCATTGTGTCTAAGAGCCTGTGTCTAAGTCACAGGTGCGGACGTTAGTGTTTCGGACAGTTTGATATTTCTGGAAGCTCTGGTAATCTGTGCTTTTAATCTCTTTATTATAATTACACCCCCGTTAGAGACAGTAAAACTCAACTTTGCCTCGTTTCTTTCAATGCATGGTTGTCAAGGATTGTAAAAGAATTTTCTGGCTGCTTGCACAGTTTATTTCGTCGTTTAAATCGTCTTTTAACTTAAATGCTTTTTATGAGCAGAGTTTCCGGGCCATTTAACCACATTATCTTGTCTTTTCTTGTACACAAATGTGAGCTGTTATGGAAGTTTTTATTTTACGCAGTTGTAAAGGTATTTTCTCTTTCTAACTTTTTGTGCCTTTAAAGATTGTAAATGAAGCTGCCAAGTATCGGTACCGTTCCGGAAACATGTTTGACTGTGGGAACCTGACGATCAGATCTCCTTGGGGCTGCGTGGGTCACGGCTCACTCTATCACTCCCAGAGTCCAGAAGCGTTCTTTGCACACTGTCCTGGAATAAAGGTGAAATCCCACATTCAAGACATTGTTGTAAAAAACAGGAAAGTTTAAACAAAGCCACCACAATTTTTTGTTCAAACTATTAATGTGAAAATGAATCAGAAGCACTAATGTAGATCACAGCTTAAAATGTCCTTTCTTGAAAAACAATATTTGACCACCACAAGAGCTTTAAGACACCAACAGATAGTAATGTCATGTTTATTCTATGTTTACCCTGCTGTATGTCCACAGATTTGGCAGTTAATCCACAAAGATACAGTGTCAGAGCAGATAAAACCTCACTGCTGCTCCACTCTTTTTGCATTTTTCTTTTTATTATAAGTCACTTCATCCATCTTGTGGAGTGGGAAGGCTAATATCAGAAAAACTGTACCCAAGTGTATAAACGCAGATCGATTTGTTTATATTTAGTTAGCTGATAAATATCAAATCCGGTTTAATGTCACAGATGTTTTAAATTAACTGTATCGCCTTCATAAGGACTGTGACTTGAAACTGCGACAAAACATTTGGTGATTTTTGCAGCTTAAACTGGACCACCTACTTATATATTATATATATATATATATGTGTGTATATATTCATCAGTAGACTGACCAATCAACAGACTGTCGCTACTATTTTTTTTCTACTATTGTTTATGGAGGACAAAGAGTCACACAGGTTTTGACCAGCATGAAAGTGAGTAAATATGATGACTGTTTTTAGGTGATACTTTAAGGTAATACTTTAGGTATGTTGTACATAAGTATAACTACATCTTTTGCATCCTTACAATTTTTATTATATTCTGTTTGTTTCTTTTAGATCGTTGTGCCAAGAAGTCCAGTCCAGGCCAAGGGTCTTCTTTTGTCCTGCATCGCTGATCGCAACCCCTGCATCTTCTTTGAGCCCAAAATCCTTTACAGAGCAGCAGGTTAGTGGCAGAGATAATACAATGTCAAGATATTTAAAACATATCTATCGTTATTATGTGCAATTACAAACTACATTAAATTTCATGATATTGCTTTCATCACTTTTTCCACAATGAACAATAGTGATAGATCAGTATGTTGACAATTCGCTAGCCAATGTTGGGTCATTTTGAGATGCATTTGCTGATGACGAGAAGTAGACATTCCACCTGGTGTTATTTTCACAGTCAATGGACTATGCTTATAAATCATAAAACAAAAATGGTTGTGTATACAGTTAAAACCAGATATTTACATACACTTCAGAAAAAAAAATACAAACTTTTCTTTACTGTCAAACATTAAATCAGAGTAAACTTTTTCTGTTTTAGATCAATAAATATTAACATTTTTGCATTTGTTAAATGTCAGAATCAAGCAAGGGAGAATGTTTAGGTATTTTTTTTTTATCACTTTCAGCAAAGTCAGAAGTATACATACACTTTCTTAGTATTTGGTAGAATTGCCCCTAAACTGTTTCACTTGGGCCAAACGTTTCTGGTATCCTTCCACAAGCTTTCTACAATAGTTTGCTGGAATTTTGGCCCACTCCTCTTGACAGAACTGGTGTAACTGGGTCAGGTTTGTAGGCCTTTTTGCTCGCATTCGCCTTTTTAGTGCCGCCCACAAAGTTTCTATGGGATTGAGATCAGGGCTTTGTGATGGCCACTCCAATACCTTGACTATGTTGTCCTTAAGCCACTTTGTAACTAATTTGGAGGTATGCTTGGGGTCATTGTTCATTTGGAAGACCCATTTACGCCCAAGCTTTAACTTCTTGGCTGATGTCTTCAGATGTTGCTTCAATATATACACATAATTTTCTTTTCTCATGATGCCATCTATTTTGTAAAGTGCACCAGTCCCTTCTGCAGCAAAGCAGCCCCACAACATTATACTACCACCCCCATACTTCACAGTTGGGATGGTGTTCTGAGGCTTCAAAGCTTCGCCCTTTTTCCTCCAAATATACCGTTTGTTATTATGGCCGAACAGTTCAATTTTTGTTTCGTCAGACCACAGGACATGTCTCCAGAAATTAAGATTTTTGTCCCCATGTGCAGTTGCAAACTGTAGTCTGGCTTTTTATGGTGGTTTTGAAGTAATGGCTTTCTTCTCCCAGAGTAACCTTTAAGTTCATGGTGGTGATGGTTGTACATTCCCATGTTTTTTATACTTGCATGTTATTGTTTGAACGGATGAACGTGGGACCTTCAGGCATCTGGAAATTGCTAAAGATGAGCCACACTTGTGGAGGTCCACAATTCTTTCCTGATGTCTTGGTTGATTTCTCTTGATTTTCCCATGATGTCAAAGAAAGAGGCTCTGTGTTTGAGGTGTGCCTTTATCCACAGGTGTGCCACCAATTAACTCAAGTAAAATCAATTAACCTATCAGAAGCTTCTTAAGCTCAGAATGGAATCATCTGGAGTTTTCTTTTTTGTTTAAAGACACAATAAACTTAGTGTATGTATACTTCTGACTTTGATGAAAGTGATAAAAAAAAACATAATTCTTCCTCGCTCGATTCTGACATTTAACAAATGCAAAAAATATGTTAATATTTATTGATCTAAAACAGAAAAAGTTTACTCTGATTTAATGTTTGACAGTAAAGAAAAAAAAGTTTTTGTGTTTTTTTTCTGAAGTGTATGTAAATATCTGGTTTCAACTGTATATTGCTCAAACCTAGAACCGTTTCCGATAGGAAGGTAAATTAATCAGAAGAATATTAGTCAGTAAAGAGCAGACATCTGGACCGCAGAAATATGAGATGGAAAAAATCATACACATATGGAGTACTTCTGTACACTTAAAAAAACAGAGGTTTTGTCATTAGAAAGGTGTTAATTTCGAAATGATTGCATGACGAGTGGAATCTCAAATCAGGTGTGCAGGATTCTGAACCATTAGTGCTGCATTTTAGTGCACTTCATTAGTCACTTAAACCCCAGGATTTAACTGCTAAACCACAAATCGGTTCGCTTAGCCTGAACTGTGCCAGCTGTCAGCCAATCACTGTGATCAATAACTTCTCACACTTTCACAAAAATACTTTGAAGCTATGCATCATGCTCTTTGATTTTGTTTTATTGTACCACGAGAGTCGGACCAAAGTAAGTTCTTGGCATGTGTGCACATATATGCCAACCTGTGTTGCATTTGACTCATTGCTATATTGTTTCAGTGGAGATCCTATAAACCTGAGAGACAAGTCTATGCGATTTGGTGATGGCAGGCTTCTAATTCTGAGTAGGGTTGTTTTAACATGTGAGCAGGCCATAGTAGAGTCAGTTTCAACTTCAAAGTCAACCAGTTCTATTATTTCACATTATAAACATTATTTCAATAATGTTTAACAAAAATCTTACAAGCTACATTAAATTTCATGTTTAACAAAAATCTTAAAGCAGGGGTGCCAGATCCTGCTCCTGGAGGACCAGTGTCCTGCCCTTAAAACTCTGCAAGGCACTGGCCTTTCAGAAGGAGGATTGGGCACTCCTGACTTATACCCTCGTAGTCAAATGGACATTATCCAGAAAACACCAAAGCAGAATACAATAACTGAAATTAGGCTTCCACAATAGGTGTAAAACTCCTTGTAATTAAACATTTATTCAGAAAGTTTAGAAATTTACAGTTTTAATGAAAATGCTGAGCCTTTGGAAAATGTTAACTGTGGAATGAAAGTTGCAGCTCTACTCTTTATGAAGCAAGGTGAGACAAAACTTGTTTTGTTAGCTAGATTATCTTGCCTATTTTTTATTTCTAAACTGCTCTGCCTTTATTTGACCAGCCAACTGAATGAAACTTCTTGCATCTATGAATACACATGACTTCTGATAAACTGCCGTTCCAGACTTAACGCTTCCATCTGCAACTCGTGTCACATCCTGCCTCTCACCTCCTTGACTTTCTCCACTAACCAGAATCCCAGTTGAGCCTTTTGTGACCCAGTTTAAGAACGAAGTGGCCCTTTATGTCTACCTTCCAACCCATTTTGTGATTCTGTCACCCATGGTCTTTTTTATTTTATACATTTATATATTTTTTATATAATTATTATATATTGATTTTATTTTAATTTTATATATTTAAAAATGTCTTTGCAGAACAGAACAGAGTGAAAAATTTATTGCATCAAATAAAATAAACAACCTGTGTTAAAGATTAAGTGTAAAGTGACACTCTTTAATGCATTGACTTGATCAGCTCTAATCTCTGATGCTGTTTTGCAGTGGAGCAGGTCCCTACAGAGGCCTATCACATCCCACTTTCACAGGCTGAGGTCCTGCAGGAAGGAAGTGATGTCACGATGGTTGCCTGGGGTACACAGGTAGGTCTTGCATGGTGTGGGCAGGATAGATGGATTTGCTGTTGAGCCTCAAATCCTAGATGATTTTGGCCAGAGAGCTCCTATAGACTGATTAACTTGGCCCTGCATATAATTTCAAAAGCTCTTTGGATGTGCAAAGGCTCAGACTCTTCATAGGCATGTTCAGCTGAAGAACTCATTCGCAGTTTAACCAAGAGCAAAGAGGAGTTAAAGGTTGAGGGAAAACAAGGACTTGGCCACTGATTTATTAAATAGGGATAGTTCACCCCAAAATGAGAATTTTGCCATCATTTACTCACCCTCATGTCAATCCAAACCTATGACTTTTGGCATTAAAATTTAATCAAAAATGTTTTTTGTATTAGTTCATGTATATAACAGAAGTTTGTTTGTTAGTCTTTTGTTTCTTGGTTGTTCTTGTATAAAAGAATAAGTGGAACAGTGTGGAAAACATTGGATAATCAAATGTCTGTACCATTTTGTGAGAGTTGTCTGTTGTCTTGCAGGTGCATGTACTGAGAGAAGTGGCCTCCATGGCACAAGAAAAGCTGGGTGTCTCCAGTGAAGTCATCGACCTTCGGACCATTTTACCTTGGGATATAGAGACCGTTTGCAAGGTAGGAGTTTTCTGTGCTTTTTGGGGACTTCCATAGACATAATGACTTTTATACTGTACAAACTGTATGTTTTATTCCTGAACCCATTGAACCCTCTGAACTGCCAGTAATGCAATTACAATTAGTTTGTGTGTATGTGTGTGTGTGTGTGCTCTTGTTTTTCTCTTTGCTCTTGAAAAACGAGCGCGCACACACACACACACACACACACACACACACACTCACACAACTAATTGTAATAGCATTACTGGCAGTTCAGAGTGCTGGGAAGTCCAAATAAGGGTTCAGGAATAAAACGTACATACATCTGGGAAGTCCGTCTTCTACCTCGTTTTATACAATTCATACATTATTCAAAATGTATTCGGACCAATGTTACACTTGAAAATGTCTGAAAGTCAATTTCAGACCAAGTAAAATCTGCAAGCAAATGCTAGAACTTTACACTCACAGATGTTCCTGCAGTTACCTTCAAGGTGAGTTTTAGAAAAAAAAGTTGTTTAACCCTGACCAAGAGAATGCAGTTGTGTTCTAACTTGAATTTAATATGAAAGTACAGAAAGCAAAAACATTTTGAGAGGAAATTTAAAGAGGAATTTAAAGAGGAAAACAAATATGCATGTGAAGCCCCATGAGATCCACTGGATGATCTATGACCAACCGAAATGACCGTTCCAGTAAACATAGGAGAATGTAAAACACAACAGGTCAATGTTTGTGTGTTGCTCAAACACATTATTTCCAATCTAGCTACCAGTCAATCAGACACATGGACCAGTTCAATGTGAACAGTAATTGCTTCAGCTGAAATATTGTGAGTGTTGTATGTGAAAGCTGTCCTTCTTGAGGGTAAATGTCTTGAAATATCCATAGAGGAAGAGCAGGACCTAATTAATACTCTTTGTTGTAGAATATGGGTTTATAGTGACTGGGAATATCAAGATTTTTTCCCCCATGCTCCTAAATACACAACCATTTGCAATTTGCACTACTTTCCATTGCACCATTAAATATTTGCACTACTGACACTCTTAAACACTTTTATACAGATCTGTGTATTGGTCGGTGCTGCACTGGGACCTACTATGTCATTGTCTGTCCCATTGTGTGTATTTGTATATGGCTGAAATGACAAACTCCACTTTGACTTTGAAGATATTTATGAAGCAAAAGGTATTTTGTTAAAATGTTAAAAGCACAGATACCAATCAGCACCACTAGATGTCCTAATAAGAGTTTATTTTTTAAATTTAGGATTAAATGATTCAGAAGTTTCTGGAAAATGTCATGACTTTTGGATCTTCATTGTGACTTGAGAGGCTTATTTTCTTTATGCAAAATATAAGTTCTATGATGTATGACAAATGTTTCTAGACGATTGAAACTAACTTATACCTGCATCAAAAAAGTTCTAAGAAACTAGCATATGCTCCTCAGCTGTTACAGTTTCCTGCTGCTAATCTTTCTACAGCTCTGCTTCTAAGTGTTTAGAAGCAGTTCTTTGAGTATGTTTTATACAGAGCTTGTAATCAGAAATGTGCTGGATTCTGCTTTGAAAGGGTTTGAAATGAGTTTCCCAATGGAGGCTACTTGTGATAATGCTAATCATGTGGGGTCACACGTCATACCTCCCCGGGCTGACCTGATGCCTGTGGAACCAGAGAGACACATGATGGATAGAGACACTGGTGAATAAAGAAGTGACCCCCTTGTTATAATGGGATTGTTTGCTCTGTAAAGTGAAAAATGCGTGTGTGCGAATTTCGGACCTTCTATATGGATTTGCAGCATTGTTGGCTGAACCTGTTAAACCCGAGAATGAAAATGCACACCATTACATTTTATTTCACGGCACACATCAGCTTGTCTGTGTTTGTGGAATGACTCTGGCACTCCAAAAATAATGAATATATTCAGCAGAGCAAGTTTTCACATCTGAATTTAGATGAGAAATCATGTGCTCTTGTTCTCAACATGGTGTCATGATTGCTGGAAGAGTGTTGGAACCACAAGCCAAAAAGTGCCATCACTCTCTAATGCAAAACATATTAAAAGACCTCATGATTCAGTTCTGCATGTTTGTCAGATAGCCTGTTAGGATTGAGATACGAAACCGAAATAAGTGCTTGTGCATGCTGTCTAAAAGCAATTTGAGGAGTTTGTGTAAGATCATATTTATTTATTTTGATCAACAATTCATCTCAAAGCTATTTTGTCTGTATGGGTAAATGAAGTGTTAAATTTTAAATCTAACACTTTTTTTTGTCAGTGGAACACAAAAGATGTTAAGCAAAATGCTACATTTTTCCTAAATGAAAGGGGAATGAGGATGCAAGTAAATGCTGTAAATTTAGTCCATATAACACCTGTGCTTTGTCCAGTGTTTTCTAAAGCAATGTGAAAGCTTTGAACAGACCAAATTTGGTCACATTAGTTTGAGTGACATGTAAGAGCCAATAACATTGTCAAACCCGCTATGATGTGTATTCATGTATTATGTTTGAACACATGTGAATGTGCAATGGAGAACATTTAATGCACATTTTGTTCTGTCCCTTACACATAGCTTTGGATAGCTTCAGAAGACTACTGACCTGTATGTTTGGAGTTAAAGTCTGGGTAGTGGCTTTCTGGGGGTGGGTTTAACTCGCCCTGTCATTTGAAACACTTCTGTGCTCCTTTTTGTTTTTTGGAGCTAAGCACCCTAAGTATCAATTTTTTTTTCATTAAGTGAAAAACAGCAGCATAGATATTCAGCCAAATGTTTCTTTTTGTGTCCTGTATAAATAGGTTTGCAATAACATGGTTAAGTGATGACTTTCACTATTGCGTGAAATAACCTTTAAAGAAAGAATTGTCATCTAAAAAGCCTACATATTCAAACTTAGAAGGTAGAGCAAAATTGTATTTAATGTTTTTGTATTTTCTTGTAGCCAGTCAGGATAGAAACCTTAAAACTATCTGCCAAGGGCACCTTGTTATGCAACCAACAAGAGCCCCAGTAAATTTCAACATCTCCATGTAATGTAAAGGTACCAATTTTTGTTCAAGTTTATTTATAAAGCGCTTTTCACAATGGTACATTGTTACAAAGCAGCTGTACAAATGACAGTGAAAACATCCAGGGAAAGATACAGAAATGTAAAATGAAATATATGGAGTATATGGCATATGCAGTTATATGTAAAATATTGAATTTCTAGACAGTATTTAAGACAGCAAATTATGTGAAGTTATCTAAGATAGTGTCAGCAGACTCCCTGCAAGCAAGCCAACAGGGCGACAGTGGCAAGGAACCAAAACTCCAGAGGATGATAAGTGGAGAAAAAACCTTGTGAGAACCCGGACTTGACAGGAAGGGCCAGTTCTCCTCTGGCACGCTAAAGCTGCAGTCAGTTTCCGTGACTAAGACAGGTTAAATGGCAAGCATTAAAATAAAGACTTACATAGAGTATGGGACAAATTTGACTTGGTGGTAGTTTGGAAAAGCATTAAAAAGATTTAACAGTAGTGAGACCCTGATGAGGGAATAAAAACAGAGCAGGAAGTTATTAACTTTGGTGATAAAAGTATAAGGTTCCTAATAGCAGCTCTAGCGACAATCTGCTGTTACAAGGTGGAATGTAGGCTGGTTATATAGATGAATTTGAGAGGGTAATAAGATTAATTTGAAACCAGGCAGATGATCAATGAGAAAAAGAGCAAAGCTTTAATCTTTATCCTTATTGAAAAGGACCCTGCTGAGGCTGTAGATGATTTGTTAAGTGGGATGATCACACCGGTGCTTGACAACTCCATGAAGGGCCTAGGTCACTTGAAGATCCACCAGTAGCTGGATCCACGTAGAGGCAGGCAGATCTAAAACTCCCCCGGGAGGGAACCCCAACAAAATAACAGACAATAATTAGTGTAGCTGCTGTTCATAATCTTTCAAGCATGGAAAGAAATATTCTATAGGTTGAAATAGAAATGCGAGGTGTTCTGATATATTAAGAAAACGCAGGACTAAAGAGGTGTGTTTTTAGTCTAGATTTAAACTGCAGGACCTTGTCTAAGCCCCGGACAGCATCCGGAAGACTATTCCACAGATTTGGAGCTAAATATGAGAAAGCTCTGCCGCATTTTGTTGACTTATTGATTCTGGGAACAACCAGGAGTCTAGAATTGAAACCACAGAGTACGAGATGGATTATAGCGAGTAGATCTGAAAGATAGTTGGGCTATTCCATTTAAGGCTTTATATGTAAGCAGTAGAATCTTATACGTAATATGAAATCTGACGGGCAAACAATGTAGCGATGATAGAATAGGGGTTATATGATCATATTTTTTTTTCTAGTGAGGACTCTTGCTGCAGCGTTTTGAACTAATTGTAATCGGTTTGTTACAGAGGCAGGGCAACCACCTAAAAGTGCGTTACAATAATCTAGTCTAGAGGTCATAAAAGCATGGACAAGCTTTTCTGCATCAGATCTAGTTAGGAAGTTACATAGCTTAGTGTTATTTCTCAGGTGGAAGAAGGCAGTTTTTATAATATAAGCCACATGATCTTCAAATGACAGATTACTATCGAGTATGACGCCCAGGTTTTTAACAGTATTGGATGTGGTTACATTACATCCTTCTAATTTGAAATTGGAGTCTGATAATTGAACTTGAGTTTGGCCCAATGAGTAGAATCTCTGTTTTGTTCGAATTTAAAAGAAGAAAATTACTTGCCATCCAGTGCTTTATGTCTTTAAAACAGCCTGAGAGTAACGCTAACTTAGTAATGTTGTCTGGGTTTGATGAAATTTAAAGTTGAGTGTCGTCTGTGTAACAGTGGAAATTTATACAGTGATTTCTAATTAAATCTCCGAGGGGCAGCATGTATAATGTGAATAACAGAGGACCTAAAATAGACCCTTGAGGCAAGCCGTATTTTACTGGCATTAATGAAGATGATTTCCCATTGAGATTAACAAATTGATAACGGTCCGACAGGTAGGAGCGAAACCATTGCAACGCCTGCCCTTGAATGCAGACGTAATTTTGTAGACGGTCTAACAGCACAGTCATGGTCATGGTCTATAGTATCAAATGCTGCGCTAAGGTCAAGTAGGACTAATAAGGAGATGCAACCTTTATCCACCGCTAATAGTAGGTTGTTGGTAATTTTGACCAGTGCAGTTTCAGTACTGTGGTGTGGTCTAAATCCGGACTGGAATATTTCAGAAATGTTATTCCTAGGCAAGAAGGCACACAGTTGTGAGGATATGACTTTTTCTAAGATTTTTGACATAAATGGGATGTTTGAAATGGGTCCGTAGTTTGCCAGCTCATTTGGGTCGCAGTGAGGTTTCTTTCAGATAGGTTTTGTCTGCTTTAAACCACACTGTCTATTGGAGTTATTTTAGTGAGCCTAAAAAGGTTGATGGAAAGTAAACAGATTTATGGGGCCCTGATCAAATCAGATCAAACACTGGAATAGTTTTTTGTGGACTCTGCTGAAACGATCCATTTTAGTTGCATTTCATAATCCAAGCACACCATATTCTTTGTAATGTAACATCCTATTGAAGGACCCCCTTTGCCGGGGCTTTGAATGGCCTTGTGTAGGAGACAACTTTTAGAATACAAAACTTCCTCCAGTCAAAAATGACTTTGTGACATTACTGTCATGGGATGCATGCATTAATGAGATGAATGCATTATCAAATGTGCATCCACTTTTACAGTGTTTATTCAGAGTCTAGAAATGTGGCCAGGTGAGGAAATAAAATGTAACATTTAATTTCCGACTCTGTCATAGTGTAATGCCTACTCTGCATCACATTGCAAAAAAATGTGCCATGGAACCTTTAACATTCAGCATAATGAAAACCAATCCAGTGCAAAAAAGACTCAGATTTTCATAGGTACCAATCGCTACAGAACTTCATTTAGTGCATTAATGCTTTCTGCATTGTTACTACTTTTAATGGCTACAACAGCCCACAAAATGCTGTTGATGATAATCGGTCGCATGCCTTCAATGGAAAATAGCGCAACGCTATGCCTCGCATGACTCGAACCACAGCACGAGATTATTGTTGCATTTGAAAGTCTTTGGATGCGGCAATGGAGAAGATGGCAGAGGAAGAAAGGCCAGAGGCTTGGTTTAGGTTCTACATATTTATTACTGACTCTAGCTTACATTATTAACAGGCATCACTTTGGTTTGGATGTGTTGGATGCTCTTGGTGCCAGTGGTTCACACATATTATCAGAAGATTGTGTCATAACTCGTGTGGCCATTGTTTTAATGCTTTATTTGTGGAAAACTATTGAAAAATAACTCGTGACTGATCAGAATCCAGCTCTTTATGCTTCCCATTAAGGCTGCACCGTGGCATAACTGTAGCTTTATCCTCATCTGGCCCACAGATGTTTCTGCATATTTATATTTTTCTGTGGTGTTCAATAAAGGTAATGGGATGGGTAATGGACCTGCCCTTACCAAAGAATACACATGTATTAACGATACTCTAAACCATGCTAATGTAATTTGCACAATTAAAAAAAAATAAACTAAAAGAAAATCTGTTGCGACTTTTATGATATAGAATGTCAATATATAAATCTTTCCTCTACACAGAAATGAGGAAAAAAATCACAATGTGACAGATGCAGTTTTACTGAGAGACTGGCTCATCCCACAAAACACATTTTATCATATGCAAGGAAAACACCTACAAAATTCCTCTGATTGGACCCTGATTAGAGTTGCGGTGTCGTTTTATTTTTCATTCTAAAATAAAATTATCACAGCTTAAAAGACTGTTGATCAGTGGAAGATTATTTTTGCAATTCAGAAAGCTAGTGGTATAGAAAATGGCTTTAAGGTTTTCACCATTAGGTTTACAAAACGGTGGAAACAAGTAGTAGTTTCAAATGTATTCATGCAAATGTACTTCTATTGTGATCCATTTCCCAACCTTAAATATATTGTTGGACCCCGAATTGACTTTCTTCTTAAGTCATTCCTTCTTAACACAGCATTTCATTTTTTTAAATAAGAATAAGTGGGTTGGTAACTTTAATGCTCTGATGTTGGTTACTCTAAAACTTTATTTAAACTAAGTGTTCTTCCTCCAGGGAACTGAAAACTTGAAAACTGAAAACTCAAATTCTATACAGGTATTTTTACTTGGACTAAAATAAATGCTGCCTTGATACATCATAATGTTCTGGCATGGGACATTTACTGCGGTGGTTATGTGCCCTTTCTAACTGTATTTCTCATTACCACCCTTCTTTATTTATGACTGCTCTCTTTCTCTTTCCTTCTTTTCATAGTCAGTTTACTGCCCTCATCAGATCTGCTTTTCCATTCATTCCTGCAGAGTTTGCATTTTTTGCTCGGCACTCGTGAGATTTCTAGAATTCCTCTCTCTGTCACTCTCTGTGTGCTTGGAAGAGAGCAGACAAAATCCATACGGCTCATAAAAGAGTGGCTTTTTATTCACTTAAAGCTGAAGTTTTTTTTTTATTCTGTTCTTTAGTGTGCCTTTGGCCAATGACTTACTCATTTACTGCATAGTGGATGTAGTGAGGTCACTACTCATAAAATAGATGAAACTGCTGCGTTTTCTATAACATAACTTGTATAACTTAGTATAACTTGTGTTTGTGAAAATTCAACTCTAATGCATATTTTAGGGTGTCTGTGAGTATGGCCAGGATGATCAATCAAGCAGAGCAAAGTTTTGAAAGAGAGATGCTCTCCAGGGTGAACTTGACCTTTAGCCTCCGCATCTCAGTGGGAAAGCCATTTTATACTATATGTGTGTGCTAGAATAGCTCAACCTGAAAACTGCTGCGACAGGAGTGTATCCATGAAACTGATTTGATTTATGAATAAACCAACTGAATAATTGAAAAGAACTCGTTCTTGAGCATTTACTTGTTTGTTCTGCAAGCAAAAGTAAGGAGATTTTTAACTATATTAGGGTGAAAAAAAATGACAATTTTCATTTGGGATGAGCTATCACTTTAAAGCTTCAATGAAGTCAATTATTAAGCTGTTATTTGAGCTGTCAGGTCTGATTTCCAGAGAAATCTTGGTTTGACTTATGTCCATAAACAAAGATTTGGCTACTCTATCTTGTGTGTGTGTGTATTCTATGCCTACAGCAGTTGTTTAGAATGTAAACTTGCCATCCACGTTACTGTAAAATTTACTTGGTTTTGTTTCAAACAGTAGAGATGTCAGTAAAGAGGCAAAAGTTATGGTTAGCAACATTAAAGAGCCGGTGTTGATGGTTTGAGCCTTGTAAAGCAAATTGTACCAACCCTAGTCGTGTGGTGACAAAAAATTTTATGTTTACATATAACTTTGAGCATTTCTATACATATTTCCCATGAGAGCTTTGAAAGTTGATATTCACCAAAACTGCTGTGACCACTATGAGTGGCCATGGACAAAATGAGCCAGTTACTGTGATCCAGGAGAGCTTCAGTGGCAGCTTTATGTAATTGGATGGATGTTTTTGTCTTCTGGGTGGACTGAATTTAGTTATGGTTAGTGAAATGAAGCCTGAGTTGGCTCTTCTGTAGTGTAATCATGTGGCTCCATGAATTGAGGTCCAGGTCACGCAGACTCCAGGACTAAAAGTGTCACAAAGGGCCACTGTCCAATGGGCATATACAAATGTCTGCTGTTTTAATTTCCACTCCAATAGTTTGACTTATTTGCTAACATGCAGAATAAAGACACTTCTTGATTTTAGTTTTTCCAACTTCGTTAAGAGAACATGTGTAAACAGGAGTTTTTAACAATTTGATTGACCAGTAAGAGAAAGTTAATTACTGGTATAATTGTATGTGAACCAGTATGGTACAATTCCATCTTGTAGAGCTCATCATTCACGGTTAATGACACTTTCTGGTAACATGAATGGGCTAATATGTTGACCCCTGATCTCTATATATGAATTTTAAGCAGCAGGAGGTGAAACCACCAAGTTTTTGGGCAGTCTCACCGGTGTCTGCCCAACCGCCAGTGGATGTCAATGACTGCCAGCTGATACATTGACCTAATATGAGCCAATGTTGTTTGTATCAAATGAAAATATTTATTTTAAGGACATATGACTGTAATATAATTACCACAGACAATGTTTATAATATAATATTTATTTTCAATTCATACAGGACAAATCTTATAGCAGTTGTTGAGATCTGGGTGCAACTGTAATTACACAATGCTGTAAATGACCTAACATGAAATGTATTCCTTTTTGTACTAGTGTTGTCACGATACCAAAATGTTGACTTAAGTAAAATGAGTAAAATATTTCAATGCCAATACTGTTTCAATACCATGACAAAAAACTAAACAAGTAACTCATTAACAGGTGACTAAACACATGGAACAAAAATCTGTC